>JAQIWE010003374.1:0-11886 GCA_034698565.1 Campodea plusiochaeta | reverse complement strand
CACAGATCCGGATGATGAGGATGTGACCTCGAAACATGTCAATTTATTTGAATCAAGAATACTGGAATAAAGGTTTACAACATAGACTATCGCTGTGTTTGTTATTGCTTATTACAATCCAGTACATCATCAATGTTTTTTAGTTATGTGATGTTAAGAAATATCCTTGAATTATGATCATATTTTTGTGCAACTGATAACTTTATAATAAATATGTATTGTAGGCCTATAAGAAAATTGACTTTGCTTATAAAAACAATGAGCTGATTTACTTTATAATAGATTCCTAAAATACATGGAATTACAATACAGTATATTATGGTATTTGCAAAATAAAGAGAGGAAAAGATGAATTACAGTCTTAGTGTTTTATAACAATTTATAAAATATACTTTCACAGACTCCTACGAAAAATACTGCTTGCTAGATTACAACATTAAACTTTTCTGTAATTTATCTCAAATTGTAAATGAAAGAAGTTGAGCATATTTATCCTGAACAAATAACAATTGAGACTTACTGTTATCAAATGAAAACTTAAGACAGTCTAAACTTACCCTAGCTCTTGATCCAAGTATATTGGTAGCTGTATCTAATATAAGTACTAAAGCAAGATGTCCAGGTTTACATAATTCTTTTTCTTCATGTCCCATAATCACTGCTAATGCATCTATCAACACTAATGGATCCATACCTCGAATACGAGAAGCTTTACCATGGACAGGGAACGGGCCTGAACACAACAAGATGAATATAATTTTAACAGATGAATTTCGTCATTCAAGATGTGAGTCATACTTTAGAAATGCTAATGTTAAACATATTGTTGAATTGTTACAGACTATCACAATTTTTAAATGAAAAGCTGAGATAAATGGCTCAGTGACTAAAATCATTGTGATGATAATATAGCAAAACTAATCCTACAGCCATTTATTTACCAGTCAAGATCCTTCAGCAGTCTCAAAGTCTTCTTACTTAAAATAATACAGTAGACACATTTTCATAACCTGAATTAATCCTCACATTTCATGTAATATGTTTCATAATGATAGATGCTTTGGAGATTATAAACTGCACACTAATTTCATTAAATATACAAGAACAATATTAAACCACTGTTGTTACTCCACTATTGTTGACAATTGAAACTCACTATAAATCCAAATTCAGCAACAATTCAAACACATTTAAAACTAGCCTAGTTTACTTGCAATATTTAGCAACAACAATGTTTATCTAACAATGAAAGTTATTGTCTTCCTTACCAGCTTGTTGTGTGATGGCAACAATAGTGTAATGTCTAACAAATGACACCATTGTTGGTAATACAGCTTGTCTTAATTCTTTAATAGCTGCAGCTACAAACATTCCAGTAACAGCCATCTGATGAACACTTCGAGCTGGTTTATCAGGACATTTGTAATAGTGGACATCCTTACTACTTAAATCACATTCCAAGAAACTATTTCAGAGAAAAGAAATAATAATAATGTACACTTCTTAATAGATTAATGGTTATAACAAACACAGATATTTTATGATTAACAATAGTACGAATGGAAGCAGAGGCAAATGACCAGTAGTAAGAATACATCCAACTAGCAGCAGATATCAATTAGTAAGAATACATCCAACTAGCAGCGGATATCAATTATTTAATACATTACAGATAATAAATTATAATTGATATCTGCAAAGATGAGAGATAGAGAATATTCTTCCTACTGTTTTAAAATACTGGTCCTGGGTAGATTTTTCAAAGCTAGTGCTGGATAGGTTTCACAAATCTGACTTTATTTATACAACACCTTCAACGTGGAAACTTTTTGACTGCATATTTAGTAATAGTGTAAGAGTTGGAGTAATAAAGCATCCAATATGATTTAAAACATCATATTATTTCAACATTAATTATGTCATGTCATTCTCAAATGAAAATAATTCACTTTTACTTTCACTTGAGAATTATTTTGAATTATTTTCATTTGAGAATGACATTGTATAAATGTTGAAATATTAGGCTATGATGTTTTAAATCATATTGGCTGCTTTATTACTCCAACTCAACAGTTTATTTATTTATGTTTCTCTGTACGATACTACCTGATGATTATACCTTGCTTTCATCTGTTCATTCAATAAAATAAATTCATCAAAAAGAAAGTATATAAAAACAGTAATCTCAGCAGAATAGTTAAACAGTGTCAACATATCTCAAATAGGAAAAGAGATCCTCCTTAGTACGCTAGTATATATTTTACTCTATTAAGTGAAGTCAGAAAACCCTGGATACAAAACTAAATTATAAAATATTGCATTATCATCATTGTTACCTTGGATGCATGAGTAGATTTTGCATTGTTGTCTTTTCATCTTCTAAAACAATAGAGGCAACGAGATAACATTTAATTATCTCCCAACATTGCTTACGATAGAATGGCTCAGTTGAACTTGAACGAAGTGCATTGAAGGAAGTTTGGATAACCTGGAAACACACATTTAGTAGAAAAACACAATACATATTGCAGCAACATTGGAAATTTGACGTAGTGAGTTTACTCTCAATATCATACTTTTTTAAAACAACTAATAATTCAGCTAAATCAAAAATTGGCCTACCTTAACCATTTCTTAAATTTACTTTGAGGAATAAACAAGACTTTAATATTCATTGACGGTATGAATTTGTTTTAATAAAATTCATTATGTACATTAACAGGAATTTAACATGAACTGAAGTCTACATTTTAAAATAACATGCTAGATCTATATATATACCGGTAACAATAACATCAGATGGAAGAAATATAAACAGTATCTTAAAAGTAAAAATGCATCAAAACATTATATTTTAAAGTAGTAGAAATAATCAGTTAGAAACATGACTTCTTCTTTACAACAATAACAATTGTAAAAAAACACAACAGCACAGTTATCAATAAATAAGTTATCATCTCACAACAACTTCATTAAAGAGATCTTACAACATTGTTAGGTTATTAAATCCACTATTAAACTATACAAATAAATCCACAATAAAGCAAGGTGTGTTTACCTGTTCTACAGCTAGCGAGATAGGTTCCTTATATTCACTGAAATACACAGTAATACATGGTCCAGGTTGATCCCTATCATCGTAATTAAGATGTTGTGGTTCAATCATCATTTTACGATTTCCACCACCAAACTTCCCTAATACTCTAAATGCAACGTGTGATATTTCATCTGATGGATTCCGTAATGTTCGCCACAGAGCTTGCATTAATTCAGCTCGCACAGGTTGGATGTGATCGTATAAGAAGTCTGGCTGCAGATTGTCTACACATAACTCGAGTGTACGGAGACCCTACAGACAACAATAAGAAAATGAATTATGCTTATTTAATGACAGGTTTTCTGAAAGCATCTGATAAAGAGGTTACTTTCAGTATTTTTAATTGTAAGGTTTAAATATTAATAGTTATCATCACAGCTTCTTTATTTTGAATATATTGCATCTATCTCTAACACCACAACAATATTTGACTAACAATGCAGAGAATTCTATTGTAATATTCATTATGATGTTAGGCAAAATTATGAAATAATAAATTTAAAATATTATCTTCATTGATGACCAATTATGAGTAAACAAAACTACAAAATCTTTCAGTCATTAAGATAACTTCTAAAGAGAGAAACTGCACAGAAAATCTTTAGAAACTTTGCTCAGTTTTCCAAACAAGTTGAAGGTATCACCTCGTTTTCACTCACTTCAACATCTAGGCCTAGAATAAAATTTACATCATCTATAGATGCCCTTTGGAAAAATAGTTTGAAAAGATTAAAGATCATGACTGATTCACAGAGCCTTGCTTATAGCTTTTGCATCATTGAATTAAAATAGCAACTCATTTTTTACAATCTAAACATCCAAAACATCATTATCCAACTTACCTGACTAACGAGTGTCTGTGATCCATTAAGTGCAGAAACTAATGGATCCATAAGCATTGGTAGATATGGTAATAATGAACTTAGTCTCACTGGTACTGTTAAACATAACTCTACAAACAAATCCTTCATATGTTGCTTATGTAATCCACTCTGAAGACTATTCAAACCTAATGAGAGAAGCATAAGTATCATAAACTTATATCATGTTGTACAAGTGTAGTGTAGATTAGTCGTAACTAAACATTGAAACTTTATTTTGTGTTAGATTATCTGATGAAGTTGCAGAGACATCGTGAAAACCAGTCAAAAAAATTCTTACTTTAAAAAGGAGAACAATTTCTGATGTCTCAAAAGGTGTTTTTCGTTTTTGATTTTTACAGAATGATCGTATAACTCATCAAATTTACGGCATACTTATTAATAATTTTGTTAAATTTTCTAACATTGTTATAAATTACTATCGCTGTGTCCTAAACACAGTATCTTATGAATCTTGGAACAAAATTGCTAATTAAAATAACATAAATTTCACAATTAACATTAAGACTTAATCTGGTACCATTCATAGAGGTATAATTTTAAAAGTTATTGCAGTCTTACAAACTTTTTCTAAAATCCTATTTAAAATTAATGAAATAACTGATGAGTAAAAGTTCTTCAGCTTTGAAGTTGAGTTTATAAAATGGTATAATAACTTACATACCATTAGTTAGATCTGGAAAAAGAATAAAAGGAAAGAGGTTTAGACTGACAAGAGAAAACAATAAAAAATTAATTCATTGTTTTAATAGTAGTTAAAAAAAACCTATGATTTAACCTATTATAAACTGATTTAATCTATTATTACAAAACATTTCATAACTTTATTACAAATGCACTGTACTCTTACCTTGCAATAGATTAGGCAACAATGGTAGAAACTCCTGATAGAGTAAATCATGACTTCCTCCACCGATAGATCTAAACAATGCACGCAACAATAAGAAATAATTATATGGTTCCTTCGCTGTCATTGCTAACTCCATACTCCTGTTTACAATCTGATGTAGATGCGGTCTTAACATTTGTTCATTCTGTACAGCAAAGAGTGATACACTACCAAATACCAACTTAAAAAGTTTCAGGTATAAGTTACTTCTTTCGATATTGGTACCCATTTCTTCCATGGATTCAAGTAGGTATTCAACGAGGATTGTAGCGAATATTGGTGATGTTGAGTCGCTAGCAAGGAAAGCGTTTGCAACGACTTGTAGTGCAGAGTTCCGGAATATTCTCTCTACTAAGAAGTTTATGCAGGTTGAGAATATTTCACGGAAAGATTGTGGATTCATCATACTGAACTGAAAGTGGGAAGGGGAGAAGGTTGTGAGAAAAACTTCATCGATCATTCAACTTTTAACATAACATCACTAATATGTATATAATAATATGAAATGTATATAATAATATGAAAAAATAAAAATCTTTTGGTCTCTGTATAAGTTATCATTCGACACTATTCACAGATATAGTATTATACATGTATCATATTTCTATTGAACCTCTTTTAGTCTTTTACAATAATTGTGAGCAACAAGCTTTCTTTTTACAATTAAATTTACCTAAAATTCTTCATTGCACTGATGAGAAAAACACATTTATTTCATTTCTATTAAAATTACTTTAGACTGTTAGACGAAATGCTTTCAATAATGATTTAACATTAATATTGAAGATAATTTAAAACAGGCAAAGGGATATTTTGTAGAAATATAATTTTATCATGAAGGTTTAAGTCTTTAACCTCAAACAGTTAATACAACAATAGTTTAAAACAAATTGAATGAAAGACAAATCACATCAAGTTTTATGTAAAAGTTAGAAAGATCTTCATATTTAAACAGAAAACTTTTTTGGGGAATGGTTAAAATTAATAATGTAACATTTGCATAAATCAACATTCTTTGAGGAGATGAATAATTAAATAATTCTACACTAGAACACAAATCCTTCATAATTTATCTCACTCACCACTCCAGCAAAATGTTCCAGTACTTCCTTTTCTTCCTTTGACCTAAAGTTTTGTAACGATGGTGGTCTTGGGGTAGGAGGTGCACCTAACGTATAAATATCTAATGCCTGTGTAGCCCACTTCACTAATCGGATAAACATTGCAGTTTCATGTGGGTTTAATGGCTTGTATAGGTTTGGAGAGTTGTTGTCAACACCTGGGTTCTAAGAAGGAACAAAATAATTCACTTAAAATTGATAGCTCTGCAGTCGTCAGATTTGTACTGTAAATTCCATAAACCCTCATGATCTTAACAAACTTTGCATGAAGAATTGATATTTCCTGGAGGTCAAAACAACATGAAGAGCGCTGACCAAATTCATGAAAGAGTTCCATGCCAAAACAACTATCAGAACACACACTGGTAACTGTTTGACTTTGTAGGTTCTTTTTAGGAATAAATCTCTACTGTGCTATACTATATTTCTGTAATCACTACTTTACACTTAAATCATATTCAAAATCATATTAAACGGTTTTAAAATTATCATTTGTGAATATTTGAAGCTAATAGATAATAATAAATACATAACTTATAGTGTAATTATTATTATTATTTTTGTTTGGATAATTATTACAGGATTCTGAAAGTCATAATAAATGTGAAACATAGGCTAATCTATTTCAAAACAAGTCAGATTTATCTAATTTAAGATTTCATTAACCAATATTATTATTTTCATTCATTTGACTAAGAATAAGACCAAACAAATATGAATATAGTTTTGTTTAGATGCACAACTTGCTTACTGTAATTCACTTCCTACAAAGTCATAACCCCTAATACATTTCCTTACTACTTCTTACCTTGTTATTGGTAGCATACCCCCACGTGATAGTTTTAACTCCACACACCAGAGTCTTAACCAAACTTCTACAATCAGCAATAGAATAACTACTAATCTGTGCATTCAATGAACCAAACTTGTTAGTTTCTTTCGCAGCCTGTAATGCTTCAAGTGTTGGTTTGACATCTTCTTCTACTTTCACTGCAGGTGTTGATGAGGGGGTTGTTGAGGAGGTTGGAGGGGTGGTGGGACGGAGTGGGGTGGAGCCACCCACAGAAGGAGGGGGGAGGGATTGCTGGAGTTTACTGAAAGAAGAAAGAAATATTAAGACCATATAATATCTAATATGGTACATTTCATATTTATACATTTTGGAGTTTCACTTTTAAAATAAGATAATTAAATCAATGGCACCGTAACAGACTTCTATTTAAGGATGACCAAAAGAATTGCAACTTTGTCTACTTTATCTGTGAAAAATCTATTGCCATGATTACTGCAAGCAAACTCTGATCAAATTTATTAACGGCAGGTCTACTCAGAGAAAAGAATCCAGGATATTGGAGATATATCAGATATTGATGGGCTTCTATAGTCTGTTATAGACTATAGAAGGCCATATTATAGACTATAGAAGCCCAACCAGCACTCTGTTTACATATCGTAAATTGACAGATGCCACAGAACAACAATATCAAATTAATTACAATAAAATATTTTCGATTAAATTTTTGTTTTGGAATAGATATGGTTGTGCAGAATGTGGATGGAGTCCTTAAGCACGCTCATAACAGTTGATGATGTGAGATAGGAGCCCATCAAAGTTCACATATGAATAAGACTTTCACATACAATTAATTCAGAATGTAAAGTATGATATTCCATTATTGATATTGATGTCAATTATAAAAAGTCTTTGTATCAGTTTGTAGCTGTCACTTTAAGAAAATTATAATTCAAAACAATAATAATAAAAAGTGTACATTATCAGTATTTCATAAAACGTATGTACAGTATACTGTAACATGCTAAATTTATACTGTAATTTTTAGATGAATACAAAAGAAAGGAAAAAGGCATATTTTAAATGTGTCTTACCTTCTAGCAGTGAGTACTGGTAGATGTAATCTTGCAATAGTTTTAAACTTGAGTACAAATACTTCTAACATTGTAATAAGTAAATCATTTGTACTGCCATCACTCTCACTTTTAACTCGAATACTCTCAACTAGGTTCAACAGAAGTTTACATGACATCGTCTGAATGCTAACAGAAGGAAAAAAAATAAAGATGAATTAGAAACTGACAAATTGAACTAATATTTATAAAAGTGTAGTAATTTTACAAAACAAGACTTTTGGCTCTACCATAATTTTTACAGTCAACAATTATTTAATGTTTTTAAGTTACGAAAATTAAAAATAATACTCGTGTTTCATTCATAAAATAAAAGGTAAGGCTTTAAAATATCAGTGAAGGTATAATTTTAATCACTAAATTGATAGTTCTTAATCACAGTATTGTGCACAGAACATTTCTTAATACAGTAAGCATATTTCCCTCAAAAACAAATTGAAAAGGAGGTTAGTTTAAAATGGGGCACAGAAATTAAAATAACCCTCATTTTAAATGAAAGTACTTAACTGATAAGTTATTGTGAAGTTTTTCTAGACAAAAAAGTAAAAGAACTATGACAATTAGTGACATGATAAAATAATCAGTGTTTAAAAAAAGTGCAAATTGGCGCACATTGGCAACAGAACCTATTTGACAACAAATGAAAATGGGTGGTTGCCATTTTCGGCAACCATGGCTGTAAAATTTATTTTGTCATTTTTAGATTCCGTCAATTTACCAAAAATTTTAATTGTTTGTAGTCAATTACATACTAGCCGTACTTGTCTGTAAATAATGGTAATACTAATAAAGTATGCTTATAAAAAGTAATATCAGAAGAACCAGTAGTGTGTACAAGATATTGAAAATATTACAATAGAAAAATTACTGTTTTTGTATAATAAGGCATTACATAATTTTACCGTATGAAAAATGGCAACCAAGCGGATTTGGCAACAAACAAGTTCAAAAACCTTTTTAAAAAACACTGGGTTGAATGCTAGCATCCGAATCCAGAGTTTTTCTGTATCTTAAAATTATCCAATCGCATCAAAAAGCCACTAGGGTAATAGGCGCATAAGGACTATCCATCTTTTCCTTCTGAGGGGGGCGAGATCATAAAAAGGCCAAAAATTAGCTCAATGATGAAATTCTCTTTACATGTTTTATTGATATTTTTGCAGTTTCAATAAGTCAACTAGCAGAACTGTATGATCTAGTTAACTATAGATAGTGTTGAATGTAAAAATTTGCAGTAGGACATTCAAAAATACAAAATATCAAAAAACGTCGGCAAAGTGCCATCATGATAAAAAAAACAGACTTTTTTAGCTCATTTTCACTATTTGTTATAATGAGACCTTCATTAGAAAATAGGGATTGCAATCCCGCACTGTTTCTTCAATCTTAGGATTTAGGCAGTTCAAGATTTGACCAGACCTGGGATTTCGAGATCGAGATTTGCACATTGTTTTGCAGCTTTTAAATATTATTTATGCAGGGCCTCTGACTCTGGGCCTCTGACTCTTTTAAATGAAAACTCTGTGGCTTTGTATAGTAAAAGCTTATTCTATAGCCTTAGAAAGGTGAAAGCGAGTGAAAAATGTTCATTGTGAGGAAAAACGATGTTGAAAATTGTCCGCGAAGAGCCACCATGGTTGGTGCGAGCGAAGAAATTTTGTAAAATTGTGGTGAAAACTGTCAGTTTTGGGTGGTTTTCGCAGATATTGTGTGATAAGGCTGAAGTTTATAAGTTTTCAACTGAATATTTTTGGGGTTTACTTCTGTATTCTGGAACATCAAAAGAGCCGCTTTATGTGGGCTTTCTTGTTATGGAAATGAAAGTGCACATCAAAAAATAGTGTTAAAAGTTTAAAAAATTGAGGTAGTTACCTGAAAAACGTAATTATTTGCATATGAAAGCTTTGTGTTGTGAACTTTTTACCTGTGACGACGTGATTTTGCGGTGAGGCTCATTCGTAAAGTTCAGGTATTTCAGATACAGTTTGGCAGTGTACACAACGGGACACCTATTCTTATTGCCTTCGGCATGCCGCTCTGTCGGCGGCAGTCACGGTCACTTCGCTGCCACTGCCCCACGCCTAATACACTAATAATTATAATCACCAGGCAAGGGTAACATACCGGGCAAAGTAACAAAAGTTTGAAGTTTTCGAAAGCGCCCTTATACTGTCGATCTGAGTCTTGAAAATATGGGGAAAATGCTAGTGTTAAAAGTGTTTTTAGCCATTTTTAATGATTTTCAAAGAATTTTTCGAGGTCGTATGTAGACATATTAATAAAAGAAAACTTTTTGGAAAATTTCAGATCGATTCATGAAACCTCCTTCTAGGTTTTCGGAATACCGAAGTATAGCCTATTCTTGTTTATTTCAGTATGCTGTTATTTATCTAAAACCGTTACTCGCAACTTGACAAAATCCACCAACAACTTGTGAGCAGCGAGACAAGTTTTCAAGGGCTGTTATAGGTCTAAATGAGTACCTAACATAATAACCTTAGTTTTATTAAGGTGGTGGTCACCAACAAGTTCGGGGGCCTCGATTACCATTGTAATCCCCAATGAGTTAAAGCAGTTTACTAATCTGGGTCAAATAAACAATGAATAAATCAAAAAAAGGGTTCAAACTGAGACAAGTCAATAACAAAAACAATTACCTTTGTCTGTGAGTATTACGCCAACTCAAGTTTTCTTCAGTTGATGAATAACATCTTGACTTCAATTTACAGTAGGAATGATTGAGTAACTCATTTTCCATAAACACAAAAATCACAGAAACAGTTTTGGAACTATGATTCCAGCCAACACTCCGCCATTAATTCTATTTCTATAGTTAGAAACAGCAGGATACCAATGTCGGACGGGGACGGAGGAAAATAAATAAAATTTTATAATTTTAAACTGAATTATCAATAAGTACTTTTTCAATAATATTTCTGTTTTAGTTGAGCTGTTATTCAACAGTTTGTTTACCTAAATATCTTTCGTTTGTGTTACAAATATTTTACAACGGTTTCTTTCTATCTCTGCGTGTCAATTGAACGTGCACAGAGTATACGGCCAGTCTCTCTGTATGTTTTCATCCTGACTCTCAGGTGACCAAACAGCTTTTCTTGATAGGCATGTTGCATAAACTACTGGATAGAATCTATTGAAATTTTAGAAAGAACTATGAAAGAGGAAGGGGGTTTATGAAATTTTCCCCTCTGAGGTCACATTCCTTCCCACTACGTTTAGGTATAATAGCAGTGAAACAATTAACAGCATTTTTCTATATGAACCTGAATTAATTTTTTTGTAAAAGCCCACTGCACGATGACATACGCGTTATTTAACTTCCCTGTGTCACCAATAGCATATATTTAATAATTTAAATATCAGTCGCTATAAACGGTTAGATGCAGCTAAATTGACTTTTCTAATATTATAACATGATATAAATAACTCAAATTATTTTTCTTACCTAGTAAAAATCACCGGTTTTGGAGATATTTGCCTTAGAAAATGCAAGAATATAAGCTGTAAGGTAGCGGAGCAAGCGTGGCCCAAATAAGACAACTACTAATATGTGAATAAAACGATTAATTTCATTTTTTTTAAAGTCAGTTTTGCATTTTGCTACTACTTAATAGATATGTGTTTTTCAGCGAATAATTTGCGTATTTTCGCAAGGTAGCGAAATTAAGCAGTTCGATTTGTGCTACCTTGTGGAAAATTTATCAATTATATCAACAGAAATATAACTTGATTCATTGGGTCAAAAAATGTCAAACTTTTTGTAAAAATTCTTTAATAATATAGGTGTAAGATCCATATCGCAGTTTCAAGTATATAAATATAATTTTCACCGCGATCTGTCTCTTTAAATATTAATACTTACAACGCCACTTTATACTTAGTCGCCTAGTTTGCAAAATTCCCTTATTCTGTACATTGACCGAGCATACGTATGGAATCTTCATCCATAATCCC
>JAQIWE010003373.1:0-11890 GCA_034698565.1 Campodea plusiochaeta | reverse complement strand
TTGAGAAAATCACAATAGAAATAATAATACAGTACAAACAATATCGGGATGAAAATAAGGTAATTTAGAAACATGTAATAAGGGAAATTAAATATTGAAAAAGAGAAAATTAACAAACAATATCAGATAAAATAAAAACATGACAAGCTCCACTACACACAGTCTAGTGGCTTTACTTTTTGACCAGTAGAACTGAATTTTCACTGGTCAATCTGACCAATGGAAAAATATTCGTAACTTCGGCAAGGAAAACCGTAAAATTATGTGTTTGACACCATTGGAAAGAGCTCGAAATGACGTTTCAAACAAGTGCAAAAACGACTATATTGCGTTGTTTTTGTATGAATTAGATCCCGAAATTACAATATTTTTCGAACTAAAATTGCGATCTTTTTTTTTTAAATTGCGGTCTTTTTAACTTGAGCGACTGTTAGATATTTCATGAGTGTTTTTAATCAGTTTAAACTACATTATAATGTGACGGGAATGGAAAAAACTTAGTTAGTCTAATGGGTAATACTAGTAATCGTATGTGTTATTAGTAAGTTGGAAATAAACTGTTCAATTTTTTAGAAAAATAAGGGGTTTGTGTAAATCTTCTTGAGGTTCAAGATCTTTGAATTCCTTGTAGGATAAAAAAAGTTTTTCAGTGTCAAACCTTTTTGTACAATTTTGTTTTTGGTAACATTGTGATAATAGGATTTATAAATTAAAGTATTCAACCTCCAAAAAACACTGCTTTGAATACCTAGAGAAGGCACCTATAGGATTGATTTGTTTTTGTGACCAGTAAAAAATCAACTTCACCAGTAAGTTAAATTCAGCACTGGTCAACATGACCAGAGACGGAAAATATGAAATTCTTGCCCTGTTACAGTCTCTTTATAGCGTTTTAGCAGTCATAAATATGAGACTTTATAGATGAAATAGTTTTCTTGACATTATTATGCCATTTTTCGTCACACTGAATGATTTTTATTAATGTACAAAATTTTGCGCAATTATTGAAAAAAAAAATCCTGTCTTGTTATTTTGTTTGTTCATTAGCCTATGTACATAGTTTAAATATAAACAGTGGACTGAAAATGGCCGCCGTCATAAGGAGAATGGGAAGAGAATACCTATCTACAACAACCTGCCATCAAGTGTACCTTGATTCCAATATGATGGAAGATAGTTCTGTATTTAAAACATATTGCTCTCTTTGAAAATTGTGCTTTCCAAAGTTGAAGTTGTTTTGAATATCTGAGACAGCATCATTTGAATCTTCTTATTTTGTTTCAGACGATTCAGCTTTCCTTTCCGTTTCCTTTCTATGGGGATCCAGTAAGAAACATCACTATAGCAACTGGTGGTTTTCTTTACACTGGCTCACATGTTCATTCATGGCTGGCTGCTACACAATACATTGCACCACTTATGGCTAACTTTGATACCAGCATATCAAATGATTCATATGTTCTTTATTATGATAATGGTTAGTAAAATGCTGAAAGTTTTGTGTGACAATTATTTATTGATTATTTAATTTTCAGGTACAGCATTTACTGTGCAATGGGACAATGTTCATCTACAGGATAACTCTACTTTGGATACATTTACTTTTCAAGTGACATTATTCAAGAGTGGTAATATAGTATTTGCTTACAAGAAAGTACCTGTAAACATCAGTGAAATTCAAAGTCACCTTCATCCTGTTAAAGTTGGTTTGTCAGATGCTTACATCATTGACAGAACTATTTTCTGTAAGTTTATATTAGGGCTATTTACAATATTATTAATTTGTATAGGCTAGTAGGATACATTCTTTTTTTTTTAAATGAATTATAAAGAGTTGATAATTGCTTTTAAAATGAAATCTGAATTTTAGAATTAGACTATCATTAGGGGTACATAAAGTTAGCATTTATTATTACAAAATTTAGCATTTGCTTTTTAAAATTTTGCATATATTTTTATTTTGTAAAATTTAGTACTGATTGAGACCATTGAGTAATCATTAATTCTTGCATTTTGGATTATCTAATTGTCTTCTATTCAGATTTTACGCTGGTAACGTGAGTGCATAACAATTGGTGTAGGCCTAAATGCAATGTTTTCTGAATGATTCAAGCTCAATAAAATGGATTTGGTGTGATTTGGAAATACTAGAAATATTACGTGTTTTGCTGTAGTGTTTCTAAATTGTTAATGATTTGGTGGCCAAATGGTTCCAATAAATTCTTTTTAGGTGGGGCCATTTTGAAAAATATGAATCTCCGAAATTTTAAAACATTATTTTATTAAGAAACTAAATTAAAATGTTAATAATTATGGCCTGTTTTCCCGTCATGTCTCATGTGCATACTATCTCAATTTTAAAAGAAATGAAGTAAGGCTGGATACTTGATAACAGATTATAAAACTGTTATGTAGTGGTATTGTAACTAAATAATTAGGTGCTGTTAGTGGTAGTATACTAGTATTCAAACTGTTTTCTTTTACACTTTTGGCTTTGTTATTTTTATCAACAACTCCCAACTTTAAAAGAGAAAGTAAACAGGCTGAATACCACCTAATGGAAAATATATTTCAAGTTGATAACTGATTAAAATTAAAAAATTAAGAAGTTCTCTCAATATTTTTAAACTTCACTTCTCTGTACAGACATCTGATAATTTATTACTAATGTTAGGTAATAAGAATCTCAGTAGCCTTACAACTTGTTCGTTTTGTGCATTTTTGTAATGCATAGTTTCAAACTTTTTCAACTGAAAGCTTAAACTAACGAATTTCAAGTTTTTTGTTGTAATGACCGAACTATTTTACATGTACATGTACTTTGTTTACTCGTATTTACACAATATAGTTCATCGGTTCAAGAAAGGTCTTAGTTTGTGAAAATTTACAGAGTATTAATGAAAAGTGACGTGTTTAATAAATAGTTACTTTCATAGTGTTTCACATGAGACCTTCCATCAGTTTCTCCCACTTGATTGAAAAATGTCTCCTTTTCCTCTCAAAAGCATGTTCATGCTCCCTTCCAATTCAACCTCAATTAGGTCTTATTTTAAAATGTGAGATGTCATGTAACCAAGAAAAAGATTTAAAATTTGAAATTACAGACTTTTCCTTCCATATGAAGCTGTTGTATACTGTGTTATACTCATGAGGGAAGTACTTTACGTGATTCTCACCAATCTGGCTTAAAAATTTATGTCATTCATGGTAATTTTGGGGGGTTCTCATAGTTACCCAGAAACTACTGTCATCGCACTATAGTTAGAAATAAGGGAGAAAATAATTTTGGGACTTCAAAACAGAAAATCCCTTATGCCAAATAACATATAAAATGGGAAAATATTGATTTCCTCCCTGCAATTTTTAAAACAATGTTAGTAAAGTTCGTATATCACCGTTTTCTTCCAAATTTGAACTAAAGGTTCAATTGGGTATGACTGTGCCAATCAACTTTTAGCTCCATTGGTGCTCATTATTCCCTATTTACTGCTACTCAAACATAGAATAAAAGCAGTTTTACAGGTGCAATATTTCTGTCACCTGATATTTTTTTAATTTGTTCTCACCATCATACAAACCTTTACGTCCCTTTTTCAATTTTTTTTAATGTTTCTTATAAAATTTAAATTTAGTTTTATCACAAAATGTTGTGTTATAAATTCAAAAACATTAAAGCTTTGACGTATTAAAGGGAACTACATGCACATGAAACAATTTTTAATGATTATTAATGAAATGGTGTTAATAACATCTACTATTTTCTGAAAGGAAGTGCACATGAATAAAAAGATTGAAAAAACTTCCATTTTTTTCTTACAATTTTTGATATTTTTTTCTTGCAATGAGATGGGGCATATAAAAATGAACACCAATAGAGCTAAAAGTTGATAGGCATGTTTGCATAGTCAGTGGAACCTTCAGTTCAAAAATGAAAGAAATCGGTGACATGAACTTTACCATTAAAAATTATTTGCAGACCCTTCAAAATCAATGAGCAAGAAGAAATTAATTGTTTAATATTTTTAAAAATTATTAACTAAAGTAGGCCTAAATATAATCTACATTTCCTGTTTAGCTTTTAACTTCTCTGTCAAATGTTTTGAGACATTAAAAAACAGATGGTTGAAACGAAAATGCATTGTACACTACATACATGTACAGTAATGTTTCCTTTAAAGAAAGTGTAAAGGAACTGTTGTCTTTAAAATATATTCTTATGGTAGGCTACTTTACATTCTTATGGACTATATAATTTAACTGTATTTTTTCCAGTTGTTCGTCGTAAAACAATCTATGAATACCACAGGATTGATTTGCTGGAAAATAAAAACATTACAAGTTCTACTTCAATTATATTTAAACCACTTCCAACATGTCTGATATTCAAGGATTGTTCATCTTGTGTTAACGGAAATATTACTGGGGTACATAAGGTAAACTAGAGTAGTACAGGGGCAAAATACAAATTATTTGATTTTGCTAACCTCTAATTTTTACTGTTTGTTTTTATAAAAATAGAATTAACAAATTGGAGGTTTATTAAAGTCAATTTTAATCAAATTAATTATGCTTAGAATATTCTATATATTTTTTAAATTAGTAGCTTTGCTTTGGACAAAATGTTTGTAAACGTAATATATGTAGGCCTACAAAATATGATTTTAACCTGAACTGATGTATCCAAATGAAATTTCATTATAAGACTTGACTTCAGGATATTAATTTATTTGATTACTAGTTGCAGCATATCACAGAAAGCAACCAGTGTTCGCGCTGTCGCTCGCCAATTTTTCCTTTGGCGAAATATTTAGTGGAATGACGAATTTATATGAAACAAATTCGTCAGTGTGGCGAATTATATTTTGCCTATATCTTGTTTCAATTCTGAATTAATAAATTTCTTTTTTTAAATTGTGTTACAAATTTTACACTTCTTTCGTAAAATTCTAATTCTCAAATCAACGAAATGTAGCACCAAACAGTTGATTGTAGAATAGTGAGTGCGCTCTATAGGCTGGCAAAAGATCCTTTCTATAAAAGGCAGGCACTTTCCTGAATCAACTTTTTTTTTTCTTTGAAGTTTTATGACCAGAGAGTTTGTTGCAGATATTGACAATCTTATTTAACTTATTGAAAATAAATTTGAAAAACCGGTATTGAAAAACTAATTAATTTTGCCGAATATATTAATGGTCGTCGAAACTCAATCTTTCATCATAAACTGAACATTTTTGTTATAAATTTTTCAAAACATGAAATTCAATACCAGTAATTCAGATCAATTCTGGCATTGTGTGATGAAGTTTCAATTTTTTATAAAAACTATATTCTGCACACATTTGGAATTTCTGTGCTGATTAATATTGAAATACTCTTGAGGAAATTAGGAAAAACGTTCGGGCATTAAATCACAAACTTTGTAAATAAAGCTTGAAAAACAATATTCGGTTTCGGTAACCTTATATATTACTGGCGACTTTATTTCTGCATTGGCGAATTTTATTTCAACAAATTCGTCATAGTGGCGAATTCTCAAAAATCTTCAGCGCAATCATTGAAAGCAACTATCTTTGACACTGGCACCTAAAATAATTATTTTTGGTGATAAAAATCACAAGAAAATGCTAAAGTTTGTTCAAAATTATGAATTTTTATTTTCTACAAAATTGGGCTATTCTTTCTTTACAAATTTAAATGCTATGTATAGACCTAGGAGGTGGTAATTAAATGAAGTCAATTTGTTTGTGAGTAATGGCAATATGTGACTATTTCAGTGTATGTGGTGTCCTGAAATTAATCGTTGTAGTGATGGTATGGATCGTCAGAGACAGGATTGGTTAATGAGAGGTTGTGATAAAACTGCTGTTAGTGAAAGAGAACATTGCTTTATACCACAACCTACAAATCCAACTAAAGTTACTTCAACAACACAACAATCACAAAGACATGCAGATATGGTGCATCAAGGTTAGATACAACACACAAAGGGAGTTTCAACTGATTGCATTTATAAGTTCCTTTTCAAGTAGAAACAAGCAGCACTGAGACATTGATCATAAGTTACTTACTTACTAAGTAATTAGCATTAAATATAAGATTTCAATTCAAATATAAAGTTTTAAACAAATCAATCAAGAAGTCTGTTTCTGGATACATAATAATTTATTGTTACAGTTGATAAAAACTGAATAAGAAATGGAAATTAATCCATTTGTATGACAAACTTATAAACAGAAATTGATCTCCAGTATATTTTAACTATTTAAGATACTGGCAAGTGGACAAAATTTCATATTAATTTATTGTGAAAATTTGTTAATTGCAATTAATATAAATTTAACAAATTTCATTTTTAGTATAGACCTACTGTATTAATGTTCAAAATATGTCAATTTGTCTAACTTAGAAATAGACCTATTAAAGTTCCATTACTAGAAGACTTGTAGAATACAATATTTGTTAGCAATATACTATATTGTGATATTTTTATGATACAGAAGAATACTTGAAGCTTCATACTTACTGGTACTCCAATACTTTAGGAGGCTGCTACATTATAAGACTTTCTGGCACCATTATAATTATCACACATCATAAATTTAATATTTTATAAATAATTATTTCAGAGATTGAACCTGTCTCCAGCAACATGGCAAGTGTTTTTGGAATCCTTTTTGTTGTGAGTCTATTATTTGGTGTGTTTATATGGATAGTTTATGCATATCGTTACCCTCATACACCTTCAGGACAGTTTCTTATTAAGGTAAACTAAACATTACTCAACTTATAACTGAAAAAGGTGCGTGATTGAAAGGTATCTGGTAATTATAGGATTAGGTTACACCTTGGAAGTGGTTTGATGAATTCCTCATTAAGAGAAGATGTTATAAGTTTTGGCTTAAATTTTCGGCAGTATCCCTTCTGCCTTATTCAGACTTTGTCAATCACTTTGCTACTGAGCTCATTGCTATTTTTTGCTTTGCTTTAATAGAGTGAAGTGTTGACTATTTTAGTGAACAGTTCCTCTTCCAAGGTAAACTGAAATATCCTTTTCTATTTAAGCTCTAATTAATAATAGTATAATTGCATGAAGGGTAAGTTTTAAAAACACACTTACTGAAATATGTACGATTGGGACAATTTCCTGTTTTCTTCTGATGGGAAAACTTCAATTTGTGAAACAAGTTTTTTTGTCATATATGTACAATACAGAGCAGAAAGGTTATATTAATTAGGACTTGATTATAACAAGTTTGACGTTCTCTCATAAAAATGCCTTTTTCTCGCATAACTAGAACTGACTAATCGGGATGTTTTTATATGTCGGGCTACATAATACAGTATTATAAATCCCCATTATTAAGATGAAGCAATTGATTGAAAAATCACAAAAAATGTTTATAAAGTACCTCTGTTACAAGGCTTCAATTACTTTTCACTGATGTAACTATGATTTTATATTAAGTATTTTTGATATACCAACAATTTACAACTACGGTATTATAAAATCTATGCTATTCCATATCAAATTAGTGCAGGGAAGAATAGAATCCGAATACTTATTGGAGATGATATGCTTTTTCTGTCAGAGTCTCAAAACTAGACACACAGAACTGACATTTACTAAGGCCACAGATATCGTATTTTGTTTAGGTCTATTTTATTTTAATAAGCTGAGTCCTTATATTATCAAATTTTATGTTTATTACAGTGTAATAATCTTTTTTCTGAGGATCTTTCAACAATGATACTCAAAGACAGTATTTTATCAGTCCTAAACTCGTGAAATTTAATAATATAAATCTAATCCATATGATTTGAGATTCGTCTTGCAACATGGCTTAGAGTAGGGTTATAACTGTAACTTTGCAAGCAATTTTGGAGTAGAACATAAAGCTGTATATTTTTATGTTCGAGAGAGGGTAATAAAAATGCACCTTAGAAATCTAAAAAAAAATTGTATGTAAAAATTAATTTTTATTCTTTTTCTTTTGAAGTATCGGCCCACCCATTGGAGTTGGAGACGTGGAGAAGCACGTTACACTGCAGCATCTATTCATATGTGATAAAGTAGCTCTCTTCTATATATTAAGGTCACAACACTTTCAAATTTGGAATAGAAACAAGCTATTTTTAAAGCATCAGTTTTTTTAACTTTTTAAAGCCATGTTAACATACCATATCTAATTGTGATTGAACACTTTTGATACCAGTGTTATTGTTAGATTAGATCTGAAATGTTCCTGCTTATGACACAATATTGCAAAGTGTACACTTAATGTTTTTGTCATAGTCAGGAAATTGTATTTATTGTAAAAATATATTTTTATTCCTGAAACGATTTTTCAGGGATTTATATTGAAATCTGAAAGTTTCGAAGTAGTACCAGAAACTTGTGGCCACATTTGATTTCAGCGTTTAGTTTCAAAAGTATCAAGTGCATTTCAAACTGTAAAAATATTTCAAAATTACTTAATGTAGTTCAGTCTTTCTAATTTTTGTGTATGCTTCACTGTGACACTGGTGGTTTAGGCTTAATACCCTAAGTACATAAATTTATGTTATGCCAATTTTTTTTAAACTCGAGAAATTTATCAATATCATCATATAGAAACATAATTACTATTTATCTTTGCATTAGAAATATTCACTTTTTTAACATTTTCCTGGCTCTACTTTATTCAGGGGTGCAGAATGTTCCTGAGGTTCCAATACAATGAGTCTTGGCATGCAAGAAAATATTCGTAACTGAATGTACTATAATGAAAACAAATTATAATAATTTTAACTAGTACCGTAAGTATTACGAACAGTTAATAATAATGAACTATCATTTAAAACATATATTGTTAAAATGGCATGTATAATATTGAACTGTTTTTATAGATAGGCCTATTATACATTTTATAAAATACTAAAATGTTCCAAAAATGAACTACTTGAATTAAAGTCCGTTCATGAACATTATTTCCACCGTCAAAACAAAGCGGTGGGTTTATCCTTGAGACGGGTGATTTTCCAATTGTAATCTTAATCCTTCTTTTCAAAGAATCATTGTCAAGTAATTATAAGTACATGTAAACACATGGTGTTTTGACAGTTATCGTCTTAAGTCATGGTTTTATAAATTTAAAGGATATGCCGGTGGAAATAATGTTTGTGAATACACTATATAGAATGAGGAAATAAAGAAATTTATAAAAAGGTTACAGACAGGTTATCATCAGTGGACCTTTATATTGTATTTATTGGCATAAGTATAAAGAATTACAATGAGTTTTGATGTGATATGGTTAATATATGAAATTATGACTTGTTATTATATTTTTTTTTTTTTCATATTTAGGTGTAAATTCAAGCTCATATACTTTTAGGCACATTCTGCATCTTATAATTTTTGGCCTAGCATACCGTAACAAAATCATGAAGGAACACAATTTTGATACAGTAGTTATATTTACAGTAGAATGTAAGGTGTACCGAACCATCCTTGAAATTTGCAACTTGACTGAATTCAAAGTTTCCGTCCAAATAAAGATCTTTAGACTTTGATTATCGCTTATAATCTTTCTCAAGTGATTTAAATCAACAAAAAACACCAATAATGTGGAATCATGAAAATAAAATTAATATAGTTTAGTATTTACTGGTACTGTATTAGCAATGTTTGTAATAAATCATTTGAGAGGCTTGGTGTTTTGGAAAAAGCCAAAAATGTGTAAAAAAAAAAATACATTAAGAATTGAACAGCACTGATAAATTTTTGATAATCACTCCCTAACCACTGATTGGTTCACTATATATAGTTGCTGTCATGTTATACACTGCAAATTGTGATAGCCTTTTCATATTTCAGCTATATTTCATGTTAATCTCAAATGAAACTACAATCACAATGTATTTTCATATAGTAGCATACAACAGAGCTATTTGCCAAATCCATCTGTATTATTTATATTCAATACTGTCAGAAATTTGTTGCATTATATATTGTATTTATAAACCCTTGTTACATCCAGAATCTTTTTATAATAAATTGAATCTCTATTTGTCTTATTAAATGTTTAACAAAATAGTGTAAGTAAAATTTATATTTCTTTCAACGTTAGTGAGATATTGTTATATGCTTGTGGTCACAATGTGAACATTTACACAGCTTTCAATTTGTTTAAAGTGAAAATAATAAATTTTTAAAACTTTTAGCCTAATGGGTCTCATCTTTTTTAGTGTTCCTTTAATTTATTGCTTTTTCCTTGATGATGGCAGTCGTTTCATTGGGTATGTGTTAAGCATATGAAGTTACCCCCTTCAAAGTATGTTTGTGACCAAAGTGTGAAATAAAATAAAAAAGAATAGAAGGAAAGAAAAGTAACAATGTAATGTTAATAGAACTTGGCTAAATGGGGCATAATTTATGTCATAATACATACAATCAAGCTCAACCAGCAATGTTGAGTTGAGTTTACCCTTTCTTTACACCTTGTCAAAATATGTCATCCTAACAAGCTCCCTATACTGTGAGCTTTACTTATTGTTGTAGGACTGCATGATGGGCAAAATAACAATGAAAAAGTAACACGTTATTTTTAATATTATATATTTTTTATCGCTTTTCTAATAATATCCATACTTAAAACCAAAAACCACTGTTTAAACGCTTCACATCCCTCTACGGAGGGGGTTACCATTTTTTTTTTTGTACCTTCCCCCCCTCCAACCCAAAGCCACGGGTTACCCGCTGTTACAGGGTGCACACCTAACCTTGTTTAAAACACACCCACATTTGCTCCCTGCAAGAATGCGGGTGTTTTTACAGCGTTCCCGTCGGGGTATGAACCCGCATTGTTTGGGTCAAGTGGGAAACAAGGTCTGAAACTTCACAGCCATAAAACCACTCGACCACGAGAACGCTGCGAAGAATAGAGTGTTTAGATTTTGTGTTTACTGTAAAGGGAGTCAAATTGGACTTTTTTTTTTTTAAAAAAAAAGCTGTTTTATATCACAGTGCAGCGTTATTTTATTTAGAAATTTCATAATACGTAAAGTTCAAAAGCGTAAATGGTTATTTTTTTAGTTTCCATTCTTCGAATGATATGAAGTAGCATCATTTTAATATTTCGAATTCATTATTTTATAACTGAAATAAATAAATAAATAAATAAAACACCATAAAAATATTTCGCAATTAAATTATTAATATTTTATAAATTAAATATGCTATTACGTTAGTGGAGTTTTACAATATATATTTTTTACATTATATACAATAAAAATGAAGTTCTTAGACTCTGTACTTAAATTGATTAGAAAAGCATACAAGTTGAATGACGCTGTTTTGATATTTTTTGGTAATATACTGTAATACATGACATATGATTGTAGATTCGTAATATGAATACAGTGATTAGAATTTGTGTTTACTGTAAAGGGAGTCAAATTGGAAATATAGAGTCAAATCTTCTATTGACCTATTTTCTGTTCAATATTATAATAAGTACGATAGAAAGCGTATTATTATTTGATAACTAAATGACCATTTTTTATTACTTTTTTATTCTAAAAGATGTGCATACAACATTTTTATATTTTGTATTAATTATTTGTAATTTCACAGAGGACAGATTGACTAATTTTAAATTATTTTCATAAAAATAATGATTTTTGATTTCTCAATATGAAGATTACTTTTACTCATTTTATAATGGTTAAAAGAATGATCATTTTGGTGTAGTTGTATGTGCAATTATTTTATGTAGAAATTTTGGGTTTTTGTTAAAAAAATGCTAGACGCAAGATAATCGTTTGACCACTGTTGTTACCTTCTGGTATCCGAGAGAATTCAAACGATCACATGGACGTCCTCCTGTTCGATGGTCCGATAGTATTAGAA
>JAQIWE010003372.1:0-11892 GCA_034698565.1 Campodea plusiochaeta | reverse complement strand
GGGTAGAGGGGGGGGGTATATTTTATGAGTGGAACATTTCCAGCACATGTTGTTTGCTTCTTCTCCGATAATATAATGACGGAAAAATTTCACCTTTCGAGCATACTTTTGACAGGTAAGAATCCATACCAAGGTGCTTGTCAGACTTTTTTTTTTTTTTGAAAAATATAAAAAATATGTACAACAAAATATATATTCTGACAGCGGATGTACACACAATAAAAAACTTTCCTGTGTATTTCAGTTTTACAACTATAACGAATTTCTCCTCCAGAATATTATGTTCTCTATATAACATAAAAGTGTTTATAAAACATGTAAATATATACAGTTGATGTTTTTATGAGTTTTTTAGTCGTCTACTGATGCCATGAAACATTATAGAAGCGAGAAGTCAAATGGAACCTTTCTCTCCATAAAACAGCAGGCAAGTACGTTTCTTAAATTTTATTGAATTATCAATATTTACAATAACATATATAATCTGAGATTTTGTTACAGGGCCATGTAGAACTGAACAAAGTTTTTAAAGATTTCAACATATTGGTTTTCTTCTTATTCACACCTTCCAATACCCTAGAGGTTCGATAAATTTATAAAGCAAAGGAAAAATTGTGGTTACCAAGGCTTTCTCAAATTCGAAGAATAATAACTGCCAATTTACTAAGAAAATAATTATTGGAAAAATCAAAAAATAAGAAGTTCATTACACGAGATTCCACTTTAAGAGTTTAAATACTGAGATTTCAATTATAAGAACTATTTCAGTATTTAAAAGTGTTTTATTTTATAAAGAAACTTCAGATTTCAGCTAATCATTCCAGCATTCTTGATTCTATATAGACAAAATCCGTAAATATCTGAAAGGGAAGGAAGGTATATAAATATATTGACTCTAATTCGAGTAAAACATATATTTTTGTCTGAACCATCAAATCTTCTTGTCATGATTCTAAAGGTCCAAAGAATATGAACTCTGCTAAAAACCACCAAATTTTCTTTCATGCAATGAAGGGGAAAATGTTTCCTGTAAATTGTAAAAAAAAAGTTCTACACATACAATAAATTATGATATATGCTATCATTTCCTCAAAATTCAGCGTAATAAATCTGAGTGCCTTTTCTAGAACGATTATTAAAAAAAGTTGAAAAATCGGAGATATTTTTTGGGGGGAAATAAATATGATTTGAGTTGAAAATTGCTATTTTCCCTTAGGTGCTATAAGACGTCTTACAGAAAGATGCAATGAAAGGGAGACTCGGGTGTCTCAGAACAATTCAAAAATGGTAAAACGGAAATTCATCTTCTAATTATTTTGTCAGGAACAAATTTCCTAAATATATACCATTCGTAATAAATTCATTAGATTGATTATGATGCCATTAATTAATTTCAAATGATTTTACATCTGTTTCTTTCAAATCAAGTTACTTTTATGTTTGGCAATCGGAATAAGAAAAATTATAAGCAGAATATGTATATAAATCGTGTGGATTGTAATTTCAAACATTAATATTGATAAAAACTTTATGAATTAATAATGAAATATATTGGTGTTTGATCTAATAATAATTGTAGTGTTCCCTTAGATTACATAACAAGAGATTTTTTTTATAGTATATACAATTATACATATAACAATTTTGTATTTTAAAAAGTTATTTATTCAATTTCAGAATTTAATTAATTGAATATCTTCCTTGTGTAAATTTTCTCTTTTCATTATATAGGCTACTTCTTCTTGCTGCGGACAGAGGTAAAAACGAGCAACTGCTATAAGTTGGCGGATAATTAAATGTTCTACTCACAAACAAAATAAAACAATAATACTTTAAATTCCACTTCTGTCTGATAATAATAAAGACATAAATTATGACTTTTAAATCGAGTAATAATTTTATATAAGCATCCAAACCATCCTACCAACCACTGATATATTATATCGTGATTCCATTGTATGCACACGAAATGTAATATAACATATAATCACAGACACGTTTTGCAGACTCTAATTAATACCATTATGGTTTTGACACTACCAAAATATTCTTATTTACTCTTATTCCGTGTTAGACTCGCATTAGAATAGGCGGTTTGTCCAACAATTATGTCAATTTCTAAACCCGCGCGATGAAATTGTACCAGTCTATTATATTTGTGTGGCCATATTAAGTTATACAACTTAATTGCTTAGAACAAAATACAAAGTAGCTTATTAGCGTATAAGTTGTATTCACAAGTCTATAATTATATATGGAAAAATAACAAAAAGGTATTAGAGTTATGGTGTTATTAATTATTATACAACATTGCTCTGAGGTATGTGTTTTATATTAATAGTAATGTGTGAAATGCTTGCTTTGTTTGTTTAGATATAGTGTTGCGTTTCATTTCATTCATTGAAGGAAGTAGGAAATGCGATTTTTTTTTGCAATATTATAACATTTTATTGGTAGATTATTTTATTTATTAACTTTCATTGGCAGAAAGAAATATGTTAATATTCATTTTATTTTTATTGCTGTTATCTGTCAAAATTATCCATTATTGTAATTCATATTTCTTTAATTTTTATACATTTATAAACTCGTATACATCATACTAGCACCAATAACCAATTTAATAATGACGCCGGCCATTGTCACCAGTATAATCTAAATAGACAAGTCTCATTTAAAACTATATTAGTAAAAACTCAAATAAGTAAGTTTTCAGTATAAACCTGAAAAAACCAGTAATATAAAAATAGTATAATATGAATCAGAAATTCAGATACTGTATACTTGAAAACTAACTTCAAATATGAAAAATTAATTCAATAATGTTGTTAAAACAGTGTTTTACATTATAAGTCACAAAAAAAGCCAAAGTCAGCAATCATAAATGCTCATTTGTAGCCAAAGAAAAATCAGGAACAATGAAACTCATATAACTATTAATTTTCTATTTTTATTCAAACATCCACAACTGACTCCACAGCCAAAACATGTCATCAGCAAATAATTATAGTCCCCAAAAACAAATGTGTTTATTATTATTTTATATACACCTCTTTAAAGTTACATTATGCAGGAAGTGATAATTTATGAAAAATATGAAATGATTAATGATAATAACGAAATAATAATTATCATAGATGCTGTAAGATTAGATAGACTTATTCAAAAGATATAATCAACTAAAAGATATCAAAACAGTAGCTAAAATTTAAATCAAACTGCATAAACAAAACAGTGAATATTATATACTTGCAACAATCTGAAGATACAGTAGGAGTGTCTGAAACATCAGGTAGCTTATATTTAAAAGAAAGGTTACGTACCCAGAGGCTGCAAGAAGAAATCTGCTCACATTTCACACAGCCTACATGACAAGGAAGAAATATATCTTTGGACCAACAAAGAGGATATATACGTATAACATCAGTAGCTCGAGGGAATGTAGAAAACAGTGGAGAAACAGCTACTGAAATACTTGCACTGTTATTATCGTACAATATTTTCTACTCACTTCAAAAGTTCTCTGTTATTATCACTTGCTACTCTCATCAACAAAGTTTTACACCGGAAGTATAATACTTGGAACTGAATCAAGTGGATTTTATGAAGTTTGGGATAGTGAGTTCACTTTTGAGTTTTTGGATTTATTTCTTTATTTTTACAGATATATTTAATTTTGTTCTTTCTGTGAGAAATGGATTCATTTATGTTCAATATGGAGTTTTTAATGCAACCATAATCCAAATAAAAACAGCAATTTCTTTCAAAATGTTTTCCAATGAGCCGTTATTGGTTTCATCAAAACTAAAATAAATTCTAAAAGCAAAGACTTCTCACAGAAATATTTGGCAAAAGATTTGGATGCATTAAATATCTTGATCTGACATATGAAGTAGAAAATTGTCCTTTATTAGCAATTAGTAGTACAAATTGTAAATGAAAATCTGCGAGATCTTGACTGATTCAGTGCTGAGAGAAGATGATCTATTCCAGATTAACTAAATTGTAATGTTCTTTTTTCTAATGAATAAAAAATAATTATTCTTTTTATATATTTTTAGTAATTTCGAAATCATCAAAAAAATTAATTGACCACACACTTGCAATCGAGAATGAAATTTGTCAATAATAAAAGGAAATATTATTTTGAGGGGCAGTAAGAAAATCTATACAGTTTGAACTCAAAATGCAAACAGGGAAAGGAAAGTATATATATATAATACATATCAGCACAGTGGCTTTTATATGTTGAAAATATACTGATAACCAACTTTATCTATAGAAACTTTATTCTTGTAGAATTTTGACAACATACTGTACGTGTTTGAAAGCTCCCCTATTATGGATTTTCTTTGGAGATAAGAATCTGTTAGTTCTGTGTATATGTATTATATATCTCTATAACACTGACTCATAATATGTTACTATAAATAAAGATTATTTGAGATAGCTACTGCTATTTCAAATAATTTAGTTTTTTATTTATTTATATAGAACTTCATTGGAATTGACAGTATATATTAATGTATAGTTTTACTTACTGTTTTTCGAAGTTTTCTTCAAATAATCTATACTGTATATATATAAAATACAATAATCATTTACCCCTGGTATTTATGAAATTTGTATGTGAGAAATGCTTTGTGTATACAGAAAATAAAACTCGTATAATATGTAAACAATACAGTAACATTATCGAAATATATTCACTCATTTTACTGCTGTAATTTATCTAAATAATTGAGATGGGGAAAATTAGATTATTTTAGAGAAGTTCCTCGGTAGTAATTCTACTTTTCAAATCTATATTTATGTTTGGTGATTGTATGACATCTTTATTATAGATTCTGAGGATTTCAACAACAAAGCTGTACTGTACAGTGAGTTATCTGTCTTCAAAGTTCACATTCTTTCAAACTTAAAATATTGATATTCTGTTGCAATGAAGTTCACATTAATCATGACTTCATAGTATATCTCTTACTCACATTATTCACCTATTCACAATTTATATGAAGATAACATTAATGAAAATATAATAAAGTATAGAAAATGACTAGGAAAATAGGAAATGGTATACCAAAAAAATCCATTGCTTATATTTAGAAAGAGGAAACTCTCCACACAACCACCAAGCTTCCCGGTGAGAATCCAATTGTTTAATTGCAAAAACCATTACACCAATTAATTAAAAAATTGAAATATTAATATTGGTAAAAGTAAAAAGTAGAATTTTTTGAAGAAGACCTGGTCTAGTGTTTGTAAGGGCGTGTCTGTATATTAAGCCTCTGGCCAATGAAGAGTAACTCCACCCTTGAGGCTTTAAGGTATAGGCAAGAAGGGGAAGCTTGGCTGCTGGGTGGGGCACCACCCCTTACAACATCACCTGCCCAGGTAAAAAGATCAAATACTTTACAATTTTAGGACATCATTTTGTCCACTCTTCAAGTGACTTCCATATTTTCGATAAGAATGCTGTCAGTCTGTGACCTATAGGCCACACATATTATTTTTGACAACAGAAATAATTAATTGGAGAGTGTGGACTATTATTTCATAAGTTAGAGACCACAAATGTTCATAAACTAAAAAGTCATATAATAGGGATCAAAGTTTTAAATTAGGAAGCACAATGATTGTTGACTTATTTTATTCCTAATAAGAAATATTCATTGGTGATCTCGATACATCAGAACACTCTTTGGAGATGGACAAGATCTACAAGAGCATATCACTCAGGGGAAATATTAATAATAATAATCCTTTATTGTCAATATATATTTTATGTTAAAATGTTAATTTATATTATTTTATTATTGTACTAGTATTTGTGTATTGTGTTTAGACATGTATGCTAGAAGCTCGAACTACATCCCCAAATACTTGGGAAATTTCTTGTGAAACATTTTCAGAATATTATAGAACATAGTAAAGAAACATTACATAAAGAAAACGTAATTTGCAACTTCTTTCTGGAGTTTTTTTATGGGATTTGAACCTGTATACACACCTTTCAATTTTATTACTGGTTTGAATATTAATGATTCACTATTAGTCAATTATGTTTCCAGCAGAAGATTTTTTCCTATAAGTTTTTCTATGAATAAAAATATATCTATCATATGGTTTTCTTAAATACGGAGAAATTGAAAGTAAAATAAGCTGAATTCGATATAATAACGTATAGACTAGAGCATTATTTTTATTCCCAGCATACAGTCATATCAAATATCAATATTCTTCTATACAAATGCCATCGTATACGGCAAAAGGAAACATAAATTTCTTAATATTTTAATCAGATTTAATTATGCACTAATAAATAATAAAAATATATGTCTTACAGCAATTAAAAAGAAATTCAACTCAATAAAATATTATAATACACAACATAATAAAACTATAACAGATAACTTGAAAACCGAAAGATTCGAATCTATACTGGAAATATTTCAAATTTGATCTAGGTTCAAAATTTCTTCTCTTTAGTTTTCGGTGAGAATTAACCTGCTAACCTGGTTGAAATCACCCTATCTTATACCTACCGGTACTATAGAAAAATATATTCTGGTTCCAATCCTCCCAAGTTTTCTGGGAACTTGGCGTTCCATCATGATAAATTATTTCCGATTAGCCTGGAGGCAAAATATAAAAACAAGTTGAAACATTGCTTATACAGAATACAAAACGGAGTATTACTTTATCTATTATAAAGAAAATGAACAGGAGAATAGGTTTAAAAGTGATTTAATACTTTATGATAATGAGTATTGATAATAAGAAATTTTGTATTGATTCCAAATGTGTGAGGAATACATTCGAGTATATTGTTATTGTTCAAACTATTTTAGCGTTGGAATGATTGTAAAACAGCGATGTGTAATTTTGGTATTATAACATTAAAATGTAATTGTAGTTATGTATAGATGTATCATTCAGTTATGTAACGATAAGTAAATTATATATACAAAAGACAGCTGTTTCGCTTGCATGTTGTTAAAACAGTTGTCTTATTGCTCGTCGACCTTATATGACTGTACATCAAATTGATATAATATAATCCGTTTACGAAATCAAACTACGTATAAATCACGGTTTTGCTTGGAATAAGCCTCTGCTGGGACACAGGAAATCTCCCTCCATATATCTGTTCCAAATTCTAATGCAAATATAAAATGTATATACAGTTTTACACTATCCGATTGCTAAAGTTTTATGATATATGAGTTTTATAATTATTGAAAATTTTATAATTAAGTATAACAATATGATAATATGTGATGGTGTTAAACTGTTTTAGGAATTACTTTTCATCCTTGGGTATCCAGCATGATTTATATTACACCAGCATTTTATTTATTCTTATACAGAGCTTCAGAGCAATAGATCAGCTAATATTATACTTTTTTGAAATTTTAATAACAAAAATTACCAATAACTGAAGCAAAAGTCCATCCGATGGTAAACAAAATTATTAAACCTATAAAAAATGAAATGAAATATTTCTCTTGTTATACTGTCAGTACTTATAATGTATAAAGTATATACAATAGACTGTTTTTTCCATCAAAAGATAGTTATCAGATTTACATCCTTAACAGCAAACGTTACATTTTATATATATAAAATTACCAATAGATTTTATAATATTTATAATAAATTAACAAAGTACAACAGAATGTGTTGTGATATAAGATAGGCGAAAATTTGTCAGCTATACAGTTCTTTCAACAATTATAACTATGCTTTTATATATATTTCTGTAGTAATAATTTTAAGAAATAAGACTATTTTCATATTACATAAATTATGTATAAAACAACTCTTAAACTGGTATATAATTTATATTACATGTTAAAACATAATAGTTATAGTAACATGTATTTGTCAGTGATATAAGATTCAATAAACAGAAATTTAGCTACAGCTATACAAAAACCATGTATACAGGCTACAGACTGTGATTGTTTTATATTAGTATTGTAAAGCTGAAAGATTCCATATAATATTATAATATTCAATTTGAATGTACATCTGTTTTGTTATGTCATTGTCATTTGGTAACAAAATGATGAATTATTATTTCAATACAATACATGATTACTGTAAGACGCATGATATAAATTATTTCACAAAAACAACAAATATGATGACAGTAATATATACAAGCAGTGGTACAGAATTATTTGAATTTCCATTTTTAATATACTGTATATGTGTATTTGGTATCTTTAGTGAAAAATGGGTCTTCAATTGCTTTTCTATACTACAAAATTCCTAAAACGATGGTAATACTTTCAAGTCGAGCTACAAAAGCTAATAACAAACAAAATCCTGTTGTCTTCTTTGGCGTTTGGACTTTGGCTCAAACGTCATCGGCAGTATATACTCCATTTTGGCGGGCATAAGGTTATAGTCATGTAGATATACTTGTAGTTTTTTTTTTTCGAAAGTGGTTTTGTGTCCTCGATGCTTGTTCTGTCCATCTTCTCACGAAATTCGAGCGTGTCCGAGTGCTTTCATAAGAATTTGAGAAAGGCGGAGTCCTATTGGCACGAAAGGCATGCATGCTACAACAACAGTGCAGTGCGGTGCGGTAAGGTCTTCTCTACCCCCCCCCCCCCTCCTCCCCGTCTCTCTTTTTCCCGCCTGCCGCCATATTGGTTCAGAAATACTGACTGTTTCGTTTTGTTACATTTTTGGAAGTTTATTACGGTTACAATTTTGCTATTATGAGTTTTTTGGAATTAATTTACATTTGGATTCATTTTATAAGATTTATTTTGTTTTCATAATTTTTTGAAAATAATATTGTTCATGAGCCATGAATTCGTATATGTTGTCATATTCTGAATCATCGGTTGCAGTACTTTTAGGATAAGTCAAAGTTTGTGCAGTTCTGCATGGCAAAGAGGAACTGCAACCAAAGGTTCAGGAAGCATTTCTGTAGTTTTTGATCTCACGTATGTGCTTTCTTATAACAGATTTTTATATCGCTTCACCTTCAAATTTTCGACATTAATAACTCTAAAAAGTTACTGAATAGTACATGAAAGGACGAGGAAGCCAGGAAATTAACTGAATCCACCTATATTTCCTACAGTTCTATGTATTCCACTATTCATCGCTGAAAACGACGGATGCAGAAAATTTTATCTTGTCCAATTCCGCCATTCGGCTTTTTGACGAAATTAGATCTCTGTAACAAGTCAAAAGAAAAATATTTCTAAGTACAGTATAAAAAATATAATATATATTTTACCTATATTCATTTTGTAATCTCCACAGATACTGAAAAAAAGAAGAAATATATTACACAATCTCATTCGAAATGGTTCGTCATTTACTGAATATCAATTTATTACATTTCTACATCACTTATTACGCTCCAAAAGAAACTTTACTCCATTTGAACCACTCCTCTTTCCAAAATAGTTGCTGAATCGTCAAAAGCGAGTGGGAAAGGAATGGAATCATCCATATAGACCCCTCAAAAGGCTGCCTCTGAAGTTGACATGCACGCATAGCCTATCTGTTGTGTATACTGCACGTCTCCGACTATATGAAGCCACGTAAAATGTGATGCCCACAACACTTCATTCCAAAGGTCAACCCGTGCATGTGCTTTTACAACGAAAAGAAACTTTCCAATGCAAATTTCACAAATCTTCTATAAGATTAGTTTACTCTAAGTCGCCATTTTTATAATCCCGGAATTTCCTTTATTTGAATATCGTTTCTTCATGATGTTTGAGATGTGAATTATTCTTTGGAATATGTATCTCTTGACGTAATTGGTTGGATAATTTAGTTTGAAAACTCAAGGTCGATGTGTTGTTCCATCTAAAAGGAAGAAGAGACATACGTTTAGCAAGTCAAATTTTTATACTTGAGATTTACATAGATTATATTACTTTAACAAAATCAATGCAACAATGTTCCTTTTCATTTTTTTTCAAGGAAATGAAAACGAAACCGCTGTTTACTATACTATTGAAATTTCAAAGTTCGCTTGGTATTAAGTTTAACAATAATTAAGATTATATTGCATTCAATCAATGTTCATAATTATTTCATTATATACATCCAATTCCAGAAAGATTAAAATTCACATCTTTGAAGCTCTTGTTTGATATATATATATATATATTCTTGGCAAATTTAACATTAAAATATTATACAAACCTAAAAATACAATCAGTTTCAACTCAAAACAGTTAAATATGGTAATTTTGCTATTCAGTTGTTGCAGTTTATCGTAAAAATTTATAAATACTTTCGCTATGTAAGAGCTAAATGGATTAATATATAATATTTGGAAAAAGATCGAAAATCTTTTTATAAACAGGTGCATTATTACAAGTTTAGCTATATTATTGTTGTCCTACAGAAATAAAATCAAATTGCATTTTATTAGCCTCATATTATTTATTTTGTTTGTTTGTCTTTGTAATAAGCGTGTTTTACTCTTCATTATTTTATAATTGCCCTATATAAAAATCATTTATTCATCACTTACTGCTTTTAAATAAGCTTGCCATAAGTACAGTATTAAACTACTGTATGGCTGTATATTTCCTTGGTTTCCATTGAATGCTGGTGGAGTTTTACTTTTTATTGAAGCTTTTACAGTCATGTACGAATTTACTGTTATTTTGATTATAAAGTCCCTCCATCAGTAATATACTTTCGGATCAAATGCGTTTGACAATCCCAGGTTTCTTTTGTACATACCTGTGCTGGACTGGTATAAATATTACGGTTGCTATTTTGAAATCTTTATGTCATCGACAATGACTTAAATGCAGATGTAACGTTTTTTAGATAGCAAAATAACAAGTTCAAGTAATATAAAGTCTGTAATTACTCATACTATTCAATTTCATTTAAAATATTCTTTTCTTGACAAAATATGTTTCTCTTTAATTAAAAATATTCGGGAAGTTATATTGAAATGTGTGGACAAAGAAACGAAAATAGTTTCCTCGTATATGGAAAATTAATTTTAATAAAATATTTGTATAACAAAAAAAATTACACCAAGAGCATTTTCTGAAATTATATTAAAAATGGAGCCGAAAGAGGAATAAATTAATACAGCCTTATAATATTGTATGAGATCATGATCAGTATACCGTTTCCATTTCCAAGTCCTTATATTATAACAAATGGATTTTTTCTCATTAGATCTTCATTTTGTAACCATTCTTCGATTTCAAATTTTGCCCGAAATTCAGGAAATATTAGCAAAATTATGCTTCATCTAAAGCCAAAAGTGGAGTTTATTTCAAGTGAAACAGACTATAGCCTGTGGCTCTCAAGAAACAGATTAGTATAGCATGATTAGCTCACATACGGTATTTAATCGTGTATTATTGGTTTAATTCTATTTCACATCAATTTCTGTCTCTGGATTTCCGAATTCATGAAAATACTATATACGTAAGCCGTCATCTACTAAATAATATATTTATTTACATCATAGGCCTAAAAATAAATTATACCAGCAGTGTCGATACGATTTGAGTGCTCATTTTTAAAATATTGACACAGGTCATTTTCATCATTCAAAGCATTTTTTTTTACATTATGCATAAAAACAAAAGTTCTTTCTTGTCTGCAGAAGCAAATTAACTTACAAAGTTGACATATTGACAAAAAGATATATATCATTTGTTTTATGCCAGCATGACAATTTTATAAGGTAATTTGTCGCTGTTAACAAAAAAAAGTTTGAAATGCTAACAGATCATCAAAAAGAAAATGTTTAAAGATGGAAACAAGTATGGATTTTTAGAGATTTAGAGGTGGTTCTTCTTGAATATGAGTAATATTTTAGACAAATTTGTATGAAACAATTAAATAGTTCTGCTTGGGTTTAACCACTTATTG
>JAQIWE010003371.1:0-11893 GCA_034698565.1 Campodea plusiochaeta | reverse complement strand
AGCTCAGTTGGTAGAGCACGGTCCTGGATAGACCGAGGTCGTGGGTTCGAGTCCCACTTGAGTCGAAATTTTTCTTGCTCTTAATTTATTTTTCCAATGTAAAGTAGTCAGTCAACACATTTCATTTATAATTATTACTATTATTACTATTTCCAAATATTTGCAGAAAGAAAGAACGCAAAAAAACTTTGGCTATCCATTATGATACAGGGTGCCCCACGGGATTTGTCTTAATCTAGACCAAACAGTTTGACAATCGGGTACTGTTTGCAAACTCGACTGAGACAAGCTAGTGCTGGTCCCAATCGAGACAACCACGGGATATGGTACAAAATAAAAAGGCTGATAGGTACTCTGCAATGAAATGATACAGTATAAATGTTTACTATGTCTGAATGATATACATGCTTTGCAAATTGCAATTGATGATGGATAAAAAACGGATATTACTATATTTGAAATATTGAGGCGCACGAATGGAGACTGTATTCATCACTTGCTTTTGGGAAGTTTTCCATAATGTTATTCATGTTGTTATCAAATAACTAAATTTTATTTCTGAAGCTAGAAATCTGAAAATTCAGTATATGTTTAATTCAGCAAGATTTAAAACACTAAATCCACCCAAGTAGTTTTTGAGCACTGAATAAAACAAAAAAATCATGTTCTCCCTATCTTTTAACACAGAGAGTGAAGAGTTTATCACCTTAGTATAGCTGTGTTAAGAAAAGAGCGAGGGGAACGCGGTCATACATTTATATATCACATATCATTCTCATTGCAGAGGTATTAGGCTTTTTATTTTGTACCATATCCCGTCATTCCCGTGCGCCACCCTGTATATTGAAATATTAGTCTATAACATACTCGATTACTTTTATAAAGTAACTTATTGTTGGAGATACAACTATAGAAATCCTAAAATCGTACTTTGATTGAGACAAAGCTTCTGAACACTTGAACAGTCTAGATAGTCTGAATCCCTTTACAAGAAAACCAAGAAGTACGCAAGCTAATCAAAGGGCTATACCTGGTTAATAAATCATTGATTGATGTTTACTAATTTTATATTAATTTTCATGTACCACTCACTGCAGAAATATAATGAAAACTAAATACGTAATATATTATTAAAACAATTTACTAACAACGAATGTAGGGGTATACAGGTTCAGGCATCCAGTTCACTAACCATGTACACTAAATAAAAAATTGGTCTCATATCTCAATAACAAATAAATAAAATTCCCGTAGTCATCAATTTATTTGTTTACTATATTTATATATCATAATATATTTATAAATTAATTATATCAAAACAGCGTATTTTATCTAGACCATTATAGAATATAATAATTACATTGTTATCTAAAATGATGAATCATTGCCCTCGGAGATCAAAACAATATCTTTTCTAAAAATAAAATTTCAGACACTAGTAATTTTATATGCCGTAATTCTGCTGTCTATAGCAAAGTGAGCCTATGAATGAAAGTGAGTTTTCAGGCTCCTCCTCCTCTGAACTAACGTAAATCCTTTTGGTATCTTATCTTGCATCATGCTATGGCATGCCGCAAGAAGTGTATCTGAAGCCTTGGCTGAGAAGTGGATGAAAGTCCATCCCGCCCCCTCCTTCCGATCAGAACCTTTTTCTTCCATACATTTGACAGAAAAGTCGTCAGTTGATACTTTTCCTTCTATGAAGGCTTATCGGTGAAAATACTATACTCAGGTCTGTCCTTACGCGGGAAACTTCCTCCAACATGGGTCGACCGATTATCTTCATTTGCATTGCTCTATGTGTGGTATTGATTAACGGTTCTCCTCGTCGACATCGTGAAGCTGGACATAAAATTCGACACAATCGTTTGTTTCGAGAAACAACTGATACGAACATTTTGAACAGTGACGATAGTGCGGTTATTGACTCGAAGATTTTCGAAGAATTTGAAGATGCCATTGACGAATGGGTTCCCGATTTTGATCAATCAAACACGGACAACACTCGACATTTAGCGGCTGTGTCAAGCGAAATATCAGATGAAATTAATTCGTTTAAAAGTAAAGAAAACTGTAAAGGTTGCAAAAAGCAGCAAACATTGGAATATCTCACCGAAGAAGAGATTCGTTTGGAACGAATTGAAATGATAAAAGAACAGATTCTCATGAAACTTCGAATGAAAGAACCACCTAATGTTTCCTTGTCAGTTTCTACATTACCCAAACCTTTGGCAGAAGGAATTATTCCAAGATTTCACTATGAAACCGGAAAGGCCTCGAAAGATGTTGATGATTTCTACGGGAAGACAGAACAAGTTATTGTTTTTCCAGAAAATGGTAAGTTCTAAGATATGATATATTGTTATCTGATAACAACAATGAAAAAACAAAAACAGTTAAAGCTTTCCGTTTTGTTCCATATAGAGAAATTCATAAATCAAAATATTTATATCTTATAAACTAGGCTATCTACAAATGAATGTATTTACTCTGGATTACTTTATTCATCTGTATTTTCCTCGAAATTAAGTAAATGTGATTTAAATTTTTCCTGCTAAAAATAGTCTAATTTGCGAGATATTGTTGACAATTTCTGTCGGCGAAACGATAAAAGTTCATTTTCAATTGTCGAAAGCTAGGAACCATTCCATACTTATTTTCTAGTGATAAATCACATGTAACTGATCATTAAACAGTTAAATTTTTCCGGCAGACTATGTCTTTGAAATTAAACTCAGCAGATTTCTTTAAATTTGAATGCCCTATGGCACCTTTATCCCGAATTCCAACTTGCACAGATTAGTGTTATAGTGCAGAACAACAACCGAAAACATAACATAAAGCACTGATAATTAAATAATGCAAAAATTGCACAGTAAATATAGTCACATTATTGGAAGCATTAAAGTCGACATTATTTTATTGAGCTTCATTACTTGACATATTTAAATTTTATTTGAAAGTTATTTATATAAAAAAACATAAGCCAATAAATATAGGCGCACTATCGTAATTTCTGATAGAGTAATCAGGAATGGCCTCATCAATTACGTTAATAAAATTATTGAGTTAGTGGAGTAATCGAATCGACAGCTTGCGTTTAACATGTACGTCATCACACTTTCTATCTGATTACTATATTACACACTGCTGATGTTCGTTTTCCTTTCTCGCATAATTATGTAATATCTCTGGAATATTAATAACTTATTTATTTTGAAGTGGTGAACTTTGAACGGTTGGCGCACGTGGTTATGAATGAATTATTGGAAGTGCAACAACGTTAAATTCATGACGAATTTGGGTAATTGGAAAGCCCTCATTAAGTCAGGTGGAAACATCCGGCCGAGAAAACACATTTCACCAATAAGTAGCGGCTCAAAGTCCACGGTTCAGAGTCCACACTTCTTAATTCAAGCAGCAGTCTGTTCTTCGTACTATATCCAACATGTTTTATTATTCTCAGCACAACACCCGTGGGAGAAAGGGCTAGACAATAATTATGCTAAAGTTATTAACCTATTGTAATACGTCAACGAAACTCAATGTATATTCAAAACCTATTACTAATATTCCCCCTTGACCAATTCGTGGCAATACGATACATATCACATTACTGTCACAAATCGCAATCGTTTCGTACTTTTATTTATTTTGAATTATTTCTTATTATAGAAACACGCGTTAGATGAACTTTTGTGCATGGTGACACGGCCTTTCTAAGTTAACCTATAATTTTTTTAAGTTTATTTTGGAATTTGCACTTTTAACATTGATAACCTCGGAATATTTTGCAGCTATTTTCGTCATCTTTATTTTCAAGTCGTAAAATATGAATATATATATTACGGATATCAAAAACATTTATGGTAAAGCAGCTAGAACAGCAATATCATTTGAAATACTTTAAAGTACTTAACAACTACATGTAGTAAAAAATTAATAACAAGCAATTTTATTGACCTTTGACAAAAGTGACATAAAGCTGTTCAAGTTCAATGGCTTTGTACTCATTAAAACTTCGATGTTTACATGGTCGTAAAAACTTCAATGTTTACATGGTCGTAAACAAGATTAGAAAGAGCTGAGAATTAAAATAACCTAAATATAATAACAGTAAAAACTGAGCAAAGAAACATTAAAGTTTTCCACAAAATCATTTCACTTTGACCGCATTGATTAGAATGATACAGTATGAGACTACATTCAGCACGTTCTTGTTTTAGATTAATAGAATAATTATAATCAACATATTCACAAGGATATATATTTTAACAATAAAATTTAGAACTTTCAGTCAACGTTTTGTGAATCGCGTCAATTCATCAGTATACAGTAACAAATAATATGGCGAGACCGATAACTGATTGCTGCTGCAAGATCTTCTGAAGTTTCAAAATAATCCAAACCCCTATACTCATATACAATACATTAATACACTATCTTTCCAAATCAACATTCATGGAGCTTTAAAATATTATAAGTAATTCGAAGTTTCACGTTTTATTAAAAATATATTTCCTTTTTTCAGTAACTACTCGATGTCGAAGTCGCAATAACGACCCAGTTGCCTGTTTCGAGTTTCAACTTCCAGTGGATCTGAGTGCTGAAGACATAACTACAGCTCAGTTATGGTTCTACAAACTTAAAGATAACAACGACAGAAGAAACCAGTCATTTGTTATTCATTCCCACAGAGATATTGCTGCAGATCATAATTACATTAATATGCCAATGACTCATGTAACAACGCAAGAAGTTGATATTAAAGGTAAAAGGATTTATGAGCTTTATCTTCAGTTTAAAACCTCTCATTATATAATATTTTGGAGCATCACTAAAGACGAACATTGCACAAAAAAATCGTTATCATTTTTTTCATTTTCCATTATTTGAAATTCATTATTTATACATGCGTTATTTAAAGTATCCTATTATTAGAAATACGTATACTGTATAGTTCATTGTAAATACATCAAATTATTATTCAAAACAATTGTGTTCTTAAAAAAAATACAAGATAAAACCTCCTTTTTAACACTATAACTTCAGTCCAAGTGGCTATATCCAGTACTTACTTTCGGTATCAGTATAAAGGTTCTCATTTTAATTATCGTAATTTTTCAGAGGGTTGGATGAAATTCGACGTTTATCATCAAATTCATAAATGGATCGATCGTAGATATCTGCGCCGTGTAATTCAGCTCTCCTGTAAGACATGTGCCATGGGACAAACTGAATCACCAGTTGGAACAGACGCTCTTCACAGACCTTTCATCATTATTAACACATCCATTGCTAAAAAGGTAAGCAAATGGTTCAAATATTCAGTACTAGGATATTTAATTGACAATTTGCTGGTATCCACCAAAAAATCTCCAATACTTTAAACAAGTAAAAATACATAAAACAACTTGCGTTTGATATGAGAAAAATACAATTCTTTGTATGGTAGTATCTTTGAAATAGCTTTAGGCGAAACTCGACCCCTTAGTATTACAAATTATTTAGTTCTAAATTGACTCTAATCTGGCGAAACGTCCTTAATATGAAAATTTTAGATTCCCTTTCTATTTCTCCGTAATTATAAATATATTGATGCAAAATCTTTATTACTGAATTATTTACAGCGCGTTCTTAATTTCAAATTTATCATACCATATTTATAACTTAAAAATTTGGTGGACATTTCTACTCATCGGTCATCACGTAGTATGTAATGCAGCTATAACATTTTGAGTTATTACTTCATAATAGAGTAGTAATATGACGATAAACATGGTGGAAAAAAGCACAAATCCTCCCCTAAAAATTAATCAAGAATTTAATTTAAAAAATCTTTTTCAGAAAAGTCGAAGTCGTCGCGAAATTAACTGTTCTCCTGGTGTAACAGCGTGTTGCAGAGAATCACTTTACATTAGCTTCAAAGAGTTGGGTTGGGACAGTTGGGTGTTACAACCTGCAGGTTATTCCGCATACTTCTGTAAAGGATCTTGTTCTGCTATAGAGTCTCTCACGGAGATGAAACTGGAACACTCAACTATATTACAGGTAAAATAATAATGGATTCAATTTCCAACTGATTAATATAGAACAGCAATGTCTTCTTCATTTGCTGGTATACGGAAATTAAATTATACTTATTCTGTTGTTGGGTCTTGCCACTTTAAGGAAGAAACCGAATAGCTTCAGGATGTTTCGTCTTACACAAAACTTCAGGACATTTCGGCGAAAGGTCCTGAAGTTATTTAGTTTATTTCTTTTAAGTGGTTAGTTTATTTCTTTTAAGTTTCCCCATTTCTACATTAAAACGTTTCCTTCAGCATTTTTCTGTTTTTAATGTTTCTGTCTATTTATACAGTCGTATTAATAAACGAAATGATGTCTTCTTAATTATTGACTTTAAAAAAATTATAACATTCAAACTTGAAGGGGACGAAGGAAACTAATGGAAGAAATGTATATCATAATATTTGGTTCCAATTACTAGAACTGCCTTTTCTAATTCAACTATTGTTTGCAAATGACTTAATATTTTCTTTTCTCACTTTCAGCGTTACTACCATTCTCGACCGCCACATCAGCGTCGTCACATTTCATTTTGTTGTACTCCAAAAGATACATCTGAGATGTCACTTTTGTATTTGAATGAACACAAGAACGTCGTGCAGGTCAACCTTCCCAATATGATAGTAAACTCCTGTAGCTGTTCGTGATAAACTAATCTGTGGATCTTTCCAAATTGTGATGCAATCAAAGTATTAAGTTTTTATCTCCGCAGTGCGGCGAACTTTTCGTACGTGTTTCATACGCACGTATGGGTATTTATGTATTGTGATTACTCTTGGATATTATTATTCATGAGCGATAATTTTGGTTTTACATGGTTTATATTCCCAGATTTACGTCATGAAAACACATATCTCTTCAAAGAGGTCATTATTTATATCGCAGCTTAGTATGAAGCACACAAAACGCTCCTTACATTGGACTAAAATAGATACTAGAATAATTTATAACATTCCAATTTTGAGAATTAAATTACCATTCGGTGAGTAAGTTAATGGAATTTAAAGTATTCTGCGTATTTCTTTGTAGCAAATTTCAATTGAAAACCATATTGCTATTATTTTACCATTTGATTTTACTTTATAACAATGAATATTCTTTTAATTCTGCCACCAGTCACCAAATTCAAATATATAGAGCAGTATAGATACAAGTCATACAACAATTCGATAAAATAATAAATAACAATAGTATTATTATAAGTTTAAGGTTAGTGGTAAATTTTGTTTACCCATACCAAAATTAATTTATTTTTATGAGAAAGTGGAGAATTGTTACTTTTTGTTAGGTATAGCTGAAGGAAATTTGGAAATTCTTATGGTTCCAAATTGCCAAATAACATTTCATAATCATGATAAAGTATAAAAATTATTTCAAGAAACAGTTAAAATTCTTTAGTACGGTATATTCATGTACATATTTCTGAGAAGTGTCAGTATAGAGCCTTGTGGAACCAAGACTGTGAATCTCAATATTTTGCATCTGTAGTTATGTTGTTTATAAATTATTTTCTACTTACGTCGTATTGTTTTCCGTTCAGTGTCATTGTAAATATTTATTTGTAGTTTGTTCAGTGTGTATTAATGTTTAGCATTAATTGTGTGAATGTCTTTTTTTATACCATAGTTTATAGAGATTTTATTTTTTACTAGTAAATCTGCAGTGCACTATCAATGCAAATAATTTTATGTGAACGTGCTTGTTGACAATATTTAGTGCTCAATGAGCAAAATGTTTCAACGATTGTGGTGGCAGCTTCTATAGTCTACAGATATTGCTTTACATTTTGTGAGTGATGATATCGACACGTATTTGAAAGAAGCTAATTGGGATGTTATTATTGTCAATAAAGCAGTTTTTGAGTATATTGCGTTGCTTTTTCATTTCCTCAATACAGTACATCTTCCATTCTTCTTAGTTAATCAGAAATAAGATGATCATAAAATTTCCATCAGGATAGAACTATATGACAAGTAGAATTAAACGCTGTTAGCGTCAATAAAGATGCGACCATATACTAGAGCTTTTATGAAAACATTAATTAAACAATATGAAATATAAAATTGGCCCTTATTTAGAATAAGGAAAAATAGCCTTTCGAATTAGTTTTTTACAGTTTCCTATCGTGTCTCTAACCATTATCGGATTTATCGATTCGATATTCGTCAAAGTTCGATCAATCGACTCGAATATTAAAATGTGGCATGATAGTATACTTCTGAGAACTTTTTCAATGTACTTCCCTATACTTAGCATTGGCCGCTATTGGATAGATTGACTAGTAATTACTGAAATATTGATCGATTCGATATTCGTCGAATTTTAAACATCGAACCATTTTTGTTATCAGGACAAAATCGCTCTTCGAATAAATATATGATTCCCTATACCTATCTCGTGCCATTATCGAATTAATCGACTAGATATTCGTCAAAGTTCGATCGATCGACTCGAAAATAAAATAGTGAGCTTGAATTATTTTTGTAATAATGTTTTCTATATACTTCCCTATACCTATCTCTAACCGTTACCGGTATCGGATTTATCGACTCGATATTCGTTAAAGTTCGATCGATCGACTCGAAAATCAAAATGTGAACTGGATTATTTTTTCTGAGTTTTTTTTATATATACATCCCTATACCTATCTCTAGCCGTTTAGGAACTGTTTCTCGCGACAGACAGACGGCCGGACATACCGAGGACAATAGATGCTTTCTGCGCTTCGGCGCAGGTCGCATCTAAAAATCATCATGAAATGTCATGGTTTTGTTTCCTTCTTTTTCATAAAATATAACAAGATAAATATATGGTTCCCTATACCTATCTCGCGCCGTTATGGAATTTATCGACTGGATATTCGTCAAAGTTCGATCGATCGACTCGAAAATAAAAATGTGGTATGAGAGTATATACTTCTGAGAACTTTTCCATATACTTCCGTAAACCTATCTCTAACCGTTTAGGAGCTGTTTCTCGTCACGACGGACGGACATACCGAGGACAATATAGATGCTTTCTAAACTTCGCTGCAGGTCGCATCTAAAAATTGAAACCTTGGTCGTAAAAATCAAAAGTCGAACGGTTACAGAGATACAGAGGGGGTACGGTTTCTATCAAGATTGTCAAGACGATATGGAACCCTTTCCTGATATCATCTTTACAAACTGTAGCATCACCTTGTCTCGACAATTATGATATATCGTTCCGACATGGGGACGGCTATTTTCGTAAATCTCATGAAAAAGAGAGAAATGAAGTTAATTTATAGGTGCGCACGTAATAAACAGTTAATAATAATAATTAAACATTTTGTTTTGGTGTAAATAGTTCCCTTTCTTTACATCAAAACTATAATGCCTTTTGAATTTACCAGTCAAAGTTTCATTACAAAACTATAGTGAAAAATTTCAGAACAAGAAAACTGAATAAAATGGATGTAAAGCATTACATGATGGAGGGACTGCAGGATTTTTTTTAATGCAGTTGATATAAATGTTTACTAAAATATTGCAACTACGAAACTGCTGTTTTGCTCAGTTGCTAGATCACCTCAGAAAGATATAATGAACACCAAAAACCAATGGAGCTAAAAATTAAAAGAATTTTTTTTCAGTATCAAATGGCTTTGAAGTAACTTAAAACATTAAATGCCAACTCGTACATCTCTAAAAAGAATTCAGATTTTATTAGAAAAGGTCTATTAAAGTAGCTTGCAGTCACATGAAATACACTGCACTGCAATAAATAAATCCTGCAGATAAAAATATTTGACAGTAATAAAAAACAAGAGTAGCAATCAACAAGAAATGCTTTTAACGTTGCCTAATATAGTGTAACTTCATATTATGATTTTCAATTATCATAATTATGTTTTAATTACATTCCAAGTTGGTTTTTTTACACTTCTTTCATCAAAATACAAACTGATGATATTGTATAATCTCTGAGTAAATCTCCATAGTTGTTATACAAAAATATTTATGAAATATCAAAATATTTAGTCGTTCTCTATAATTTCTCTTTAAATTTATACAGATAAGTATCTTGACATTCCCTCTCTTCTAGTATGCATCAGAATATTGATTTTATGAAAACGGAAGAATGAAAAGGGAAACATGTTAGCCGGTTTAGTTGAACCAGTTTATTAAACCAATTTACCCAAACCAGTTATAACAGGTTCGAACTGGAACAGTATATTTTTTTCTAAAACCGAAACTGAACCAGGAACTGCAGTTTCTTCTGAACCTGAATTCTACTTTTTGCAGTTTGATTCCCTGATTCCAAAGTTCAAGTCTTAGAATTTGACGAAGATTTCACAAAAAAAATTCAATTACAAATTGTTGACACCCATTTCTCCCCACTCTTACAATAGGACTACATCCTCTTCATAATTACTGCAATCTGTAGTAAAAATATTTTCAACACCTGTACTCAATAACATGTATTAAATAAATTACTCTTTTTCTCACACCTTAAGAATAATGGTAATAAAAAGTTGAGAAAATTTTAGGTATAACTAGTTTAGACCTACGGTACTTTTATTTTTAAATTTTACAAATTTAATTTCATGCTTTATACTGGTACATAATTATATAATATATATTTTTTCTACTATAATCCAACAGTTTCTATTTCTGCTATGAGATCCATATGTTTGAATTCATCTGAAGAAAAAGTAAATCTTCTCAATAAATTTAATTTCTTCTCAGAAGGTCGACAGTAGTAGAGTTGAATTTGATTGGCCAAACATTGTGCTTCCTGCACACTCTGCAAATAGTAATGCAGCAATTAGAATAGAATGTTAAAGAACTGCTATTTCTTATACTTACTAAAACATTTTTATCAAACTCTCCATGCATCAGAACTATTCCTTTTTCTTCTGATAAATCTGGATAATGAACCAAAACCAAACATTCAGGAGAATTTTCTTTATAAGCCTATAAAGAACACAAAACCATGACTCTTACGTTTAAATAGTCTGTCTTACTGTACTTTTCAAACTGTAATTAAATTATGAAACGTTTATAATATAAAATTAATCTTCAACATAATCTGTGAGTTGACAGTACTATAGGTTATAAAGGCAGGTAATTCCTTGTTATTTACCAAAACTGTTTTCATAAGATTCCTTTGAAAACAAATTTTAGAAGGAATTTGAAAAAAAAAAAAAAAACAGTTCTGTACCAAGGTAATTTCAAAGATTCAAACATATGTATCTACATAATCAGCTGATTTATACTGTTATTAATTAATGCAATAGTAAATGGGACAGGGTATTATCAAATAAATTAGAATAAATAGTTTTTTTTATATTATCTCAAGCAATGACTAAACATGCATGAGCATGCTAATAAAAGTTTCGAATTATTTTTTATATGATTGTGTCAAACTCAAAACAAATGACTAATGAGGGAAATTCTATGGAGGGTGTGCCACTCAGATTTTTTGAAAATTTCATGTGGACCTTTGGAGTTCCATGCAGGCTTAGTATACCTTCAGTGTCATTTGACCCAATACTCAAAAATAAGAGAGAAAAAAATTATAAAAGTTTTGGTACTTTAAAACAGAAAATTCATTATGGCAAATAACATGGTAAAATATTCATTTTGATCGGTCCTCCCAACAATTTTTTTAAAATAATATTGGTTGGCTTCATATTACCAATGTTCTTGAAAATAGGTGTTCTTGTTCTTTAAAAAACAATGTTCTTCAAAAACTCGAGGTATAATCTTTCAGCAATACCCCTCGTGCCCCCCACCCCCCGAGGAACTTGTGGTATAGCTAGATTATACCTCTCGTTGTAAACAAAAGCAAATCATGG
>JAQIWE010003370.1:0-11896 GCA_034698565.1 Campodea plusiochaeta | reverse complement strand
TCTTTGCAGAAATATTGACAGAAATTGCTGTTTTTCATTCGGATTTATAACGTAAAAACACTCTATTTAAACATGGAAGAATCCGTCTCACTCAGAAGAAATACACTAATATAATTGAACAGAAAATATTGTTCATTCCTTTTTGACACACTTTTCAGTTTATACTATCTTATTTATTGTTTAATCTGACTGAAAATATTATGATTCTGAAACCTGAAATATAATATTTAACATACTAGAGATCATTATAGTTTAATCTACAACGTCACCTTAAAAAAAAAATATTACCAATGATTACAAGTCCACTGGTTTGCTGCTACAGAATACAGTATCATAAAATCCTAAAGGAATAACCATGACTAGAAAAGAAAATATTAAGAATGGCAGTTTTCTCAAATTATCTGGCAGAAAATGAAAATGGAGCATTTTAATTTCTTATCCATTCTCCAACTGAGATGTGAACTAAGCTGAAAATTGTTTTCAAACCAGGACATTTCAGGTCACAAGATAACATTGGGCCTTTGGTTAAGATTGCGTAATTCTCTTTATCTTTATTCCCCACTAAGTCAGTGTAATTTTTCAGAACCTCTCAGCCCATTTGAAGTCCTGAAGTGGAATGAAAAGTGACCACAGACAGACAGACAGACAGATGAACAGGCAGAAGCATCCTATAAAACTTATTTCAGAAGTCTAATATTGATCGCCTTGCGATCTATATATAGTCACACTTTAATTTACCACCATAAAATATATGTTTTCGTACTATTGAAAGTCTTGGGATAAATAGAAGCCATAATTAAGAGTAGAAAGGTGGTCAGTATAATAGAGTGTAATATGTTACAATCCCAATAGTACCATATTGTTTGGAGAGGTATGTAATGTGAAATTTATTATTCGGTGTAACACGAAAAGCCGAATGGGTTTTCAGTACCATGGAGTCTCTCAGAACAATGTGAAGGTATAAAAGCATGCTGCTCTATATATTAAATCACAATAGGAAACGGACGTTTAACGAGAGAAATATTACACCATCCAGTACATTTTGTAGAGACGACATATCACCCTACCTTTTGTTACTTCCTAAATTGTATTTAACATGAAGAGTATAATATATATAGGCATCCACATGTTGTATAATTGAGGTGTTGTAGATTCTCTTTAATGAGAGAGTGGGGAATTTGCGAGTCGCCATTTAACACATTGGTGTTGGAAATAAGGCTGTGTGTCACTGCCAACCTAGGATTTAGGTGGAAGAGAAACCTCTGGTAACAAGATCTACAACCTTGCTTAGAAGAGACATATGAAAAAGAACAAGTTTCTTTCATGTCCAAGGATAAAATAAAAGGTATGAAATTCAAGACAAATAGCGCTTCAAGTATTACAACACTCTACCGGTGCCATAAAGGAAAATTCACTGTATATGTATGCTCTTACACAGTGTAGTTTATTAAGAAGAGTAGCTTCGTTCAAACATATTTCACTGTTAAGTCTTCTTTACTCCTACTGTTCGAAATAAATGAGGTGTCATTAAGCTTATACGCACTAAAGGGCTTGCGTGTATGTGAAAAATTATTTCTTTTTAGTCATAAATGACCGTGTCTTCGCCACAGGAATTCCATATAATACCCCAGAGTTCTTTAACTTGTACTCAATAATTGTCAAATATAAGCCAGCGCTGTCTACTGCCGTGTTTGCACTTTGTAGTTTGGACATTTTTTATACACACAAGCTGATATGAGTGATATTCAAATAAAATCATTTATGCTTGGAATATACAGCAAAACAAAAGTTCTCATGGTCTCAATATGTAACTGCAGCACCTTACGGTAGGACAGTGAATTATCTCCAAATCATATATAAAAACTTGTGCATTTTATGATCATTCTAGTATGTACAATGAACAAGAAAACGTCATAGTATGTAATATGAACAACAACAAAAACAAAAAACGCCAAATTTAATTTGGAAGAATTCAATATTAACAATTATTAAGAATTTGCAATAATTTTTAGTACGTTATTTAATGTATTTCTAATTGTTTCATGAGACATAGTGGTCTTGAATAGTTTGAAATAGGAGTTATAAGAGCTATTTAAACATTAAATAATAGGTAAAATTGTTCCAAATGTTTCTTTGTAATATCAAAATTATAATTTCATCAGTGGTTGTGAATGCCTATATTATTTAGTGGTTAAATAGCTCTTATGACTCCTATTTCAATGAATGTATTTTTATGTTGTAAAACATATTGATGGTGATACCTCGCTATTACTGAACAATGGATGTAATAATATTTTAGGAGCTGAACTGGATAATTTGGACAATATGAAATACAATATAAACATGATTAATTTATTGTTGACATTATCATTAACGCAAGTCAAAACCAATGCCAGAATCTGATCAGAAACATTAAAATTAATATTGTAAAGTATTTTCCTTATTCTTTATTGGAACTTCAGCTGCAAATGTCTGTGACTGAAGTGTAATTTCATGAATACTGAACCATTCAGAACTTACAAATCAATGTATCAATCTGAGACTTTCAGTTACTGTACGAAATAAACTATTATTGTTACTGAGTTCGGTTCACTCCAACTAAAATGGCAAGTTGTTGAAAATGTAGTAGATTATTCATAAGTATATTTTAAAAAAAAATGACAACTACCCAAATTGGAAATAGCAAATTATTTTACGCAGTTTCTCAACCCAAATTGCTGGAGACTTCGTAGTCAAACTACGGTACTGAAAATCTAAAATTCATGCATTGCTGTTTTAAATCAAAATTCGGTAGTCGTCACCAATAAAACAATAAGATTAATAGAAATAAAACCGCCTTATACTTAGTTATAATGGTGTGCAAAAATCACTGTTGACTTTCATGTTACCAAAGAACGAACAACAGGTATAATGTGAATACACTATGATAGATATAGGGATGTCAGTTGCTTTTGTACTATGATTTCGTGTGGATGCACAACGCAATGTGACAGGTATAACTACATACTGAGCTACACTGAACATTGAGTTTGGCTTATCTAATCCAAGTACTTCCTTTTAACATAATTAATTTAAATTTGGAACATAATAACCCACAGAATTCACTATCGTTTATCACTGATGTTGCTTGGTCGTTTTCTACAAGATAGGTCTTTCTGATTATTCCTATTGTACCTTGGGAAATAACAAGAAAGTTAGAAATACGTCATATGTCTACGTCAGGTTGTACACGGAGACATACTACTGTACTACATCAGGGAAAAAGAGACAAGGAAATGAGCAGGAGGAACAGTGGTTGGTTGTATACAGGGGCAGCAAACACATTGATCACAAGCAAAATAACTAAACAAAACATTCCATGATGACTTTGATAGGTAGCTACAGGTAGATATAAACATAATTATTTATTCGACATAAAAGTGTGATAACAGGAAGTTAATCTTCTTTTTAAATTATTAATGGAAGGTTCCAAGTGAATATGAGATATAAATAAAATGGATTAACTGATTTCATTACATTGGAAACATAAGAATTAAGGAAATTTCTTTATAGTAGTGCTATAATTATATAGAAGGCACTGCCTTTGCATAAGTAGTTCAACAGAGCTTTCTTGTTTTCATTTTATATTAATTAATAATCCACCACTTTTTATTATTTATTTGTCATTCATTAATATATACTTCAATGATTCTCAAATTCAAAGAGATAGGAGATAGATAGACTGAGAATTAATGAAAAATGAAAAATAATAATAATAAATTCTAAATCACCTCACCTTGTATATATAGTGACAATAGTGTGACTGAAACCTTATGCAATTATGCAAATCTGTCACCATAATTTATTGTCTGCCTTCATGAAAACCGAATACAGGAGGAGTGTTAAAATTTTACGAACATCTTAAACTCCTAATCTATAGAAATCTGGTTTAATTAGTAGGTTAAAATTTATTGCATCTCGTAATATTTATGAGTCAAATAAAATTATGACATTATAAAATTAAATGAGATTTTCGATTCCGTTTATTAAGATATGTATACAGAAATTGCTATACGTACAGTGGAAATCTGATGGCGAACTGATATTTTATCAGGAGAGGTTCTTGGTGTCATTCATACTTCGAAAAATAAAAGACAGATTTAGAGACTCTGAATTTTATGGCTATACTTACTTTGTGAATGCATCGAGAAATATATATAATTCTAAATATATCCTCCATAACACCAACAGAAATATTTATGAGAAAACGACTGTTATATAGAATCGATTGCCAAGAAATAATGTTGTTAATTTAATATAATATACAATATGTGACAAATTAAGACAATATAGCAACATCGTAAAGAATAAAAACAACAATGTCATGTTATCTATAATAGAGTAACAATATGTAGATATTTTTATTTATTTTATTAGAAATTGTATTAAAAATTAATTATAAATTTTCGAATAAATCCTATTGATCATTTACATCATAATTATGATGAGATTTGTATAGCTCGTGCTGCAATTCTATTACGCATCTACATTTCAACTTTTCAAGAGTATATGTAAAAATCGGAGTACACTAAAAGGTTAATTTCTCTTGAAATTTTCACTGATGCACCACCAACAATATAGTAGACATAACTATATTTGTCATCATATCTACAACAATAATTTTTTCAATAACTCGTAGTCTCAATGTTCACATGTTATTATAATGATATTCTATTTTGGAGTATTTTAACTATTTTCATTTCATAACACAAAAAGGAAAGCGAAAGCCCAATATAATGATCGTTGACACAAAAAATATTTTATTTTATGTTTAGTAAAAAATATTTGAACCTTTTAATAACAGAACTTTAGCCTTCGCAACAACTGTAAAAATATCACCATTATATAAATTTACATTCAACAGTTCAATATAATTACTTTTCATTTCAAATGTCAATTTCGAAGAAATAAAATGTTCAATATAATGTACTGTTGTTGTCTCAACATAAAAACAGAAAAAAATGTTCTTGTACAGCTGCCTTTACAACTTTATAACCATTTCATCAGAATTTCATTAATTTTAATAGTTTAAACGTTGACTCGAATAATGATTATATTAACAAAAGCAAACAAATGAAATCAAGTTCTATACAACTGTCAATTTCCGTTCATTTATTTCTCAACATAATAGTCATGACTCCTGCTGTACAACAATAAATAAGTAAAAATGTCACTTCTCAGTCACAAATTAACCTCATTACTAATTCCAAACCTGTTAGATTAATTCCCTCGCAGTCGCCATAATTCTTTTTCTTTTTCTTTTACGTGCCAATTTACATAATAGTGTTTTCTACAGTTGATTTATACTTTTTAACTTTATTACTTGTTTTAAATATTGCGTATTGTGAGAAAAAAATACTGCAGAGGTAGTGAGAAAATATTACTATCGTTTTTCTAACAGCTATTGAAGACTGTATACGTTGTTTAATTATCTTAATATTAACTTAGAGTCAAGTTGGTCAGAGACATATTCGTGGGTGACCAAATAACTTTCAATGTCGCGAATTAAAGATATCAACATAACTAGTATACTTCATCATGCTGTTATAATTAGTTTAGGTATTTATGAATTAAATTTGAATAAATAATTTAATGAGTTTCAAAATTAAATTCATTTCTGATTTGAAGTATTGAAGTTTGGAGATATTGCTGTAAAGAAAATATATTTACTTTTATCTTTTCATATTTTATAAAACATTTGAAAATGAGTAAACATTACACTCGAAATTTTAGGAAAAAAAAAACTCAGTAGTCTGAGATTACACCCTTATGGAATATGATTTATCATTATTCTCATTCTAAGGGCTTCCACGATTATTAATATTATTAAGTATAATCATACAGCGGGAGAAACTATTTTATCACAAACATTGAAAATAAACTAGTCTTTATAGTCTATATTTTATCTTTTTAAGGTGAAAAGTTCTTTATTAAAGTTTCCTTGCTCCATTGAATTACACCATCATATAGTGCAATTGTTTTCATCCTAATATCTCTAAGAAATAAATTGAGCTATTGTACTAATTGAAATAATTGAATGGCAAACTTGAAAATACCTACCACATTGACAAAATTAATCTCAGGATACTCTGTTTCACTTTCTAAAACATTAGTAATCTCACAACAATAATATTGACATTCTTTGTAATTTCACTTCAGATTACATTCATTTTGGAATGAAACAATATCCTTTCCTTCATTTCTCCCCACCCGAAATAATAAAAGAAATTGAGTAGAATGTTCTTTCCATTTGAACAAACTGTGTATGGATTCTACGGAACATTAGAAAAGTAACTGAGATACAGCTTCTGCTTTATTCCCAGTAGAAAAAGGGAATTGGATGTCAAGCTAACAGCAATATTTTCATAAGCAGCAGCTCAACCACACTAACCAATACACACTTTCATACATACCTCAGGTAATATAAAGCTTTACTGCAAACAAGAATTTTGAGGTAAAGTATAATTTGTGAAAAGGACCAGCCAGATTCCCACTAATTCTACGTATTTGTAAGTATATAGGCCTATACAGCGTAACTGTAGCACGTGAAATTTACCTTCCCTCATGCGGGAAGTGTGCCATTACTTTTCATTTAGGTGGTAAAGAACGTCACACAACTTTTTCCCCCTCTAGGTTCCCATGTCATACTGCAGAGAATTTGAAATGAAAGTAAAATGCAAATCTATGTGAATCTAGAGAAAATCCCTCCATTTCAGTAATCTAAAGATGAGGAAGAATTGACCATAAACGGTCTCCCTTGTAGAAAGCTTTCAAACACTAATGGTATCTCTTAAACGAGTTACAACTTTCCAAGATGGAAAATAGTGAGAAAAGGCCTTAAAGAAAATGATACGTTACGATGGAAATTTCCTGCTTAGTTCATCTCTGGAGACCCAAAGAAAGAAGTCATGAAAATTAGATTTTGTGTCCAATTCCCCAGGAAGAGCAACTTTGTACCAATAAGATACAACACACCATGCGCCATCAAATGATACGTTATTGAGGAGGTGGTTATTAATATCTACTTAGCTAAATAAAAATAGGGAAATAAATTATTTGTATATATTTGTTGTTGGTTTGATAAATAAAAACATTAAGCAATATTTACATGACTGACTTTTATTTGCTTTGAAACTTAAAATAACTTAATGATATCATGTTTCCTAAAATTATTATTTTAATACTGTTGTCATTTTATTTTTCATGGTAACCATCACAGATTTAGGGTTATCCTAACCCTTCTGACTAAATATAGTAACTATCGATTTGTTAAAAGTGTCCCCTTATATAGTGCATTGATTTTTCCTATTTTATTTTTAGAGTATAACAACAGCACACAACCCTTTTTGTTGTCCATTCTGTTATTTAGGATACTTTCGGAAACTATTGCTTTAGATACTTTTGGGTAACTATTCTCTAAAACGTTAACTATCATTCAGTTAATAAGTGTCAATAACATGTTCAAGTTTAATTGATTCATTATATGGTTTAAAAAACATGTTCAAAATTATATATATAAAAACTCTGGTTGTATTATATCATTTACATAACTCAAATATGTTTAAAACCATTAAAGCTTGCACAGTATATTAGAAATATAAATTATTAATCTGCGATGCTTGCAAATAATATTTACAAACCTATATACAGGGTGGCCCAAAAAAAATGTCACCAATTTGCAAAATGTAATTTCACAAAAACTATAGCAGATACATAATTGAAACAAAAACCACTGGGAAGTTCATGCAATTCTCTTTCCAATGGTCAAGTCAAGTGAGGTTAGCCTATTTAATATTTTAATACTGTGCATAAATCATGTTTTGTTTCTTCTAACAATTAGGAAAATGTAAGTCATATCAAATGTTAAGGTTCATAATATATACCACACAAGTATGCTTTAGTATAAGTAAAGAACATAAATTTAATTTTAGATATTACCATTAATACCCAACCCTAGCATTCAAAATACGAATACTCCCGCAACTCACACACAAAAAAGAAAAAAAGAAGAAACATCATGTACAATAATATATAGTAAGGTTTTGGGGGATAAATTCTTCCTCTACCACCACCACTGATGATGAATACTCTCCCGTCAGCTCTACTTAAATTTTTGGAATCCTGACAATAACTTTTATCTCTTGCTATGTGTGACAGTTACATCGTAATTATCAACTTATGAAGAAATATATTTTGTACGCGTTTTACAGTTCATGTTTTATCCCTCTTTTTATATAAATGGTAGGCAATAAAGTAGGACAAGTCTTGAACAAGACTTTCTACTTGTCAACTTGTAGTGAAAAACAAGACGACTGGTATGCATACAAATATCCAAGGCTGAGAAGATTCTGAAAAACAACATTTTGTCATTGCAGTGAATAAAGTTTACGACTTTTTTTAACTTGCAAAACGTTATCACGTCATTTTAATTACAATAGAAAAAAGGTACATATATTATAGAAACAAGTACGGCTTTTGTTCATGAAGTAATCAACGTACAAAAAGCAAGGGTATGCCATATACAAGAGTCAGTAAGTTATTGGGACTCCCCAACGATAATTACTACAGAATAATAATTCATTCAAGAAGAAGCTCACAGCAGGGCCATCAAAAGGATTGCGTTCTCCAATCAGGAATATACTGTTGATGTGTGTGTTCAGCTTTCTGTTAGATAATGTATTAGTAAAGTAACAATATTGCATAAGAATTTATCAGTATATACGTACTGGCAATTCCTATATATAGAGTATAATGTTATAACTGCTCTAGTTCAAAAATATGAGTCTTTCTGATAATGATACTTTCTTATATTTGAGTGAATAACTGTTGTTTATTGTTGTTAATCAATAATTTTCTAGAAAATAAAAAAATAATAAAATATTATACGACATTGGGCTATATCTGTAGGGTTTATATATGAAATCAACTGTATTTTTGTTTGCCATTTTTGAAAATGTAAGTTAATGGGTAGCTTACGCTCAGTACAGTATTAACAGTACTATTCAGACATGTTGTAGGGTTGGCTTTCTTAAATAAACCCTTAGCTGTACCAATAAGTCAATGATTGACATTTATAAAATTACTAGTTCATAACCATTGATAATACGCGTAGATTATCTAAAATTCTGTGTCAATTATGTAAAGAGACATAAGACATGTATAACATGAGTTTTAAGAGAACATAAATTCGCAGGGCATACTATAAAATGTTGAAAGTGTAGAAAATGAAATAAATTCATTTTTGAACAATGTTTGTAAAGTTGTTGGTCTCTTGAACAATTACTTCATTTTATAATTCGAATTAAAAAAAATATTCCTGTATACGGTTTACAGTAACCCCACTACTGTTTTATTTATAAGCTATTGGCTTCCAACATTATGTAAAATTCTCAAATGAATTTAACAATTAATAAATCGGGAAATATTCAAATTACATTTCTGCTGCTCCAACCTCTCCATACATTATATCAAATATTTACTAATATTAATTATTACAACATTAAAAATAACATCTCTGGAAATACTATACTTCGCTTTATTTCCCTCAACATAATACTGCGATTAAAACATTCTCACTCTAAAGCAATTAATCAAAACTATATGGGTTATAATGACTTTTATATTATACTATATCCATTCTCAACTTGTTGAATGTTGTGTACAAATCTTGAATCACTTCCTCTATCCTGCGTACGTTCCTATTTGTGTGCCCCACCCGTTCAACACTGAATAATTGTACTCCCCCCCCCCCTTCTCTCTCTTGTTGATGACAGCTCACCATGAACGTCAGACGGTTGTATTTTTGGTGTCATTTTTAAAAAATGAAAATATGGCGACGTTGTTTACGACTTGGGAGTGTTTAAAAAGCCTCATATATCATACAGAATTATTGTTGCCAAGCACGCAATGATAGAAGGACCTACGTGTTCCTTAGCAGCAAAACTTAATTATCAGAATATCTCTAAGATGACTGGTGTTATTGCTAAACGTCCATAAAATCTCCTATCTGACATTCACATCACAAAGTAGTAAAAAAAGCGAAACAGAATCGTATAACCTTGGATGAACGTATTGCTGTGCAATAAACAAACTCAAATAAAATACTATCAACATCTTTTTAATATATTTCATAAGTAATCATAATAATAAATGAGAAGTAGAGGAGTAAAAACGTCTCCTCGAGAGCAATATAACTGCATTGAATTGAGCGGCAAAACGTTCAAAGCCCTCATACAAAAGCTGTAAAACAGTCAAGCCATAAATTTTACAGCAGGTTGGATTCGATCCCACAAATAAAAAGACAAGAATTATAGTTCTTCATTAAGAGTAAGTAATCACGAAATAATTCAGTTTACCTTTTTCAGTAAGTTACTCATCGTTTGTGTAATACATGTTATAATAGACAACATGTATTACTATATCATATTTTGAGGGTTAGTTTGGACTTTGGAGATGCTATAATTCAGAAGTCAAGCAACTTAATGATTTTTAATGGCAGCTGAATCATTGCTTATGTTATAGCCAATACTTGCCGCAACAGGATGGATTATAATCTGTTCAAATCTTTACGAAATCAGAAGTTGTTGTATTTTGTAGTCATCAAGAGGAAACATTTGGTAAATATAGTGATGTAGATCAGTATGTATATTTCGAGTGTTGTAACAGGATATTTAGCTTCACAAAAATAACAAAGCTTTCAGAAACAGCCGGCTGAGATTTTTTTGTTGTAAAATTTTAAGCAGTTAAAGAAAGTTATAACTTATCATATATTTCTTTTCGAAGCATTTGTCATTGACTAGCTGACTAAACATAAATAATATACAGTGATAATTTTGTGTAACATCCAGATCTGTAGAAAGGGGGGACGGGTGGGGGTGGATTGGGGGCTAAACGCTCCCTAAAATGTTCCAGAAAATTCTTATACTTTTACACTATTCAGTCAGTATTTTATCCAATTTCACAAAAATAGGTCTAAAATAGAAGTTTTTACTATACAATTTTTCAAAATTTTCTTCACTCGCGTCAACCATGGTGGCGCTTCGCGGACAGTCTTCGACTTTCATTTATTGTATTAACACATCCTCGGAAAATTTATCTTACCCTTCCATATCTGAAATAAGCAGCAGTACTGTATCACTGATGATTTGATGACTGGTGTTAAGTTAATGACTAAGTTTTATGTACAAGGGTGATCAACATATCGCGCACTTTTTGAAATTTGTATAAAATCTGAAATAACTAAAGGATTAATAAAAGTGAGTAAGCAAATTGAAGAAGGACTATTATATTTTACTAATCGCGATTTTTTTTTTCAAATATTTACAATTGATCCAATATGGCGGCCATTTTCGTCAGCCTCTTTAAAACAGTCTTTTTATTATCTGCAACACTGATAAAAATTTTATTGATGAAGTCAGAGATGTGATAATTCACAGTGATGAACTTCATTCCCGTATAAAACATTCCGTAAAATTTCAAAAAAATCAATTCAGTACTTTTTTAGCAATAACTTTTCTTAGTGAAATCTCCTACGCGGAAGTAAAAGCTCCCATATTATTACATAGAAGTTTTATCAATGTACTGGGTGGATTTTTCTGAAACTTTGTGGAACCTTTTACACTTGATTAGAATTCATTATCGTAAAGTATGATCAGTCTAACTTTATAAATAAATGTTCCATCGATGTTGCAAAGTCATCAATGAGCCCATTTTAAGGTTTTGTCATTAGAGAATCACCATTTTGAGCACAATTACTAACATTTTCAAAATATTTTCACCACATTAACAAAATTTTATATTCGTACTTCATTTTGGTAACTCAGTTCTATTCATTCTCTAAGTATTTCTGATTTTATAC
>JAQIWE010003369.1:0-11896 GCA_034698565.1 Campodea plusiochaeta | reverse complement strand
TTGAGTGTCTCTGAAAGGGGAGAATGAGTACACCAATGGAACTAAAAATGAAGTGAGATGTTTCTAGTACCAAATGGGACTTTGGATTCGAATTTGAAGTAAATCAGTGATATTAAGTTTACCGTCATTATTTTTAAAAATTTGCAAGGAGGACCCTTCAAAATCTTTAATTTCCCATGTTATTTCCCATAAGAAATATTCCGTTTTGAAGTACCAAAACTTCAAAAAATGTTTTCTCTTTTATTTATGACCAGCGGATGGAAAGCCGATACTGGGTGTCTATTGGGACCTCAAAAAATAACACAATTTTTTTTTAGCCAAATCCGTGACAAACACCCTCCGAGGTTCCCTCGTTAGAGTAGTTATGCTTATAATTTCACATCTTCTATTTGTTTAAAAAGTCGGTTTCCTAATATTAAAATATTGAACACAAAATAAAAATAAAGGTTAAATTGCAACTAGTTTAAAGAGTTAACTGCAGCTAAATTGAAGTTCATTTTTTTACTAGTACAATTTATTCTATGTACTTCAAGAAACAACTGTTACTTTTCTTACACCCCAAAAAATTACAGTTCAAAGCTGTAGGGCATATTCCCTCTTAGCACGTTGAATTTACAAAAGTTCCATTATTCCCCTTCCGAGTCGAATCACAGTCATGATTTTTCGTAACAAAAAAGTGTAAATTTTTTGTCAATTTAAACATGTACCTTCTAGATGTAATTAAACCATAAATATTTTTAATGCATACTGTGGGAAGTAAATCTAATTACTCTGATTATTTATGTAACAGTTGCTACAATTGATTTTCCCGATATTTTCATTTGAACATGTGTCGGAAAACAGTAGCTGTCTACCGGAGTGCAACACAAATTTGTACACGTTTAGGTATGTAAACTAATGACTGATCATACGTATATTACGTGATATAATATGTTACTTTAGTGATTAATTTAAAAAATGTATATTTTAATCAATCAATGTACTTCAGCTGTTTAGCAGACGATGCAGACATACCGTAGCTACCCTTTACAATGGAACCTTTGTACGATTTTTTCGTAATGACAATAACTCTTTACCAGACTTGGCCAAAAAATTAAAACATTTTTTAAAATTTTATTTTAATAATGTAATAAACAAAAAAAAATCACACAATAACGGGCATTAATTACTTCAATTTATCTGCAGTTAACTCTTTAATTTTTTGTTTCAATATATCAAAATAGTGCACAATGATTTAGTTCTAAAGGATATTAATAAAGTAATGACTTGAAAATACAGTAAACGATCTCCATATTTTAACTATGATTTTAAACTATTTTTGAACATCACTTACTTGTTGGAAATCTTCATTCCAGATCCATATTTTAAATTTCGTTAGATAAACCATAATATTATGAAGTATCACTAAATCATTGTCGTATGGGAAACAGTATTTTTTAGATGTACGTAAATTTGCTTAATTTGTATAGATGTAGTGACTTTTTAAATTTATTTATCAGCTTGTATTGTATGTACCTATGCAGTCGAGGAAACCAATTAGCTACACAGCAATGGTGAAACCCTACTTGGGTAATTCTATTCTCGTTAGCTTTCTGTAATTAGCAATTTCTGGTCGTTAAGCACAACAATCTACTTATTACAACATTTTCGCTTATAAGAAAGCAAGCCATTATGTTGATAAGAAACCGTTTTCTTAGCTTGTTTAATGTAAACACTGTAAATGAGTAATAAATAGTAAGAATCTTAAAGATAGCAATTAACATTATTTAGTCGCAGGAGATTGGAGATTCTTCTCCTTTAATGCCGCTCTGTAATTATGGGCTGAATATTGCTATCTCTACAGAATGAGACGTTCGGATAGAACTACAGTTTTAAATTCATAATAACTCACATGCATACATTTTAAACATAGAAAATGACTGTTACATAAGTAGAAAATATTGGTCTTGAATTACTCCATTCTCACAAATAACTTAATCAATATGTTCCAGAAACATTTGACCTATAATTCTACACATACATACAAAATTCAAATCAGAAGTGTTTGAAGCGAATATTTCATTCCTTCGCATCCTTTACTTTTTTTGTATATAGTGAGGTCTAAAATGGAACTAAGACGAATAAACTATTGTTCTGCGTGATATTCGAAATGATTTTCTTCAAGTTTAGTTGTTTTAGTTTAGCGATGCCAGCTAGCCATCTACAACTCTTTAGTCTAAATGAAAACATGTCTGCTGAAGATGTAGATTATTTTTTAAGTATATATGATTCCCATGCCTTGTTACTACAAAAAAGTGCACAGTTGCAGGAAAAATCCTGTCCTCTTGCTCCAATAAAATCCTGTCCTTTTGGAAATTCACCAATTATGAATTTATTATCTCCACGAATATGACGTCATGTTTTAAACCTGTGAAAGGTTGTCACTTATCACATTTTCGGTCAAATATTGCATTTATTTGAGCATTTTTTTTTTTTTTTTTTCAGTTGAAATTACCAAGTTTCTTCTGTTCCAACAAACTTTTGTGTTATGAAGTGGTAATTAAGTACGAACAGTAAAATCGTCATTAATTAGTATTTTAAGGCCATCAATTCGTGCCGTCGATGACTGTAATCTTCCCATGTCTAATCCTTCTTATCCTTCTGTTGATTTAAAAAAGTAATCTTATTTCTTCCCTTTCTTGTTATTCCTCACGGGGTTGTAGATTCAATGAAGTTTCATGTTTGAAGAAATGAACTCTTTCAATTTAATAATGTTGAAGAAAGACAGCTCAACATCCGTTCTTTTCGTGGGAAAAAATGTGTTGATGAATTTGTGTGTGGCCTTCGTACATTCTCTGTGAACTGAAGTAAATTGAATGTATCTAAAAAGGTGGCGATTTAGACTTAATTCGAATAAGGGGCGTATCATGTACAGCTGTCAGCTTTCAACTCCTCCTTTCTTCTATCCCTGCTTCTCCTGTGCCTCACAATTTTTGATAGACTACTTGAATGGAAAGTGGAAATATGTCAGTCAGGTGACTACTTCATCAGATTTTTTTCTGCTGAGAAAAGGTAGAAGGTTCTCCAGATATGTACACATCATATAGGTTTCCATGAACTAATGAAATCTTAATCTGTGTTGGCATCAAACGTGATTGTTTCTAATTAGTGATTCGGGTAATTATATACTCTATCTCTTATAGTATCATACAAAATGTATCCTGTGTGTAACTTTTTTGAAAATTATACGATGAACACGAACTTATCTCACAAATATTACAATGGCTGAATTTTGTGTTTCATTTTTATTATGGCAGCACACTTAGGATTCTCATGAATATTGTAAAAGTTTTGGTACAATGAGACTGTTTTACATTTTGTATTATAAAACAAGATTCCATTTGATTATCAGGTTTCTATTACAACTTGTCGAGATAAACCTCTTTCGGGTTACTGGTCAACGCGAACTCTAGCGAGAAGGAGTCTAACGGTCCAAACCTCTCGAAAAATTATCTGTATTCAATAACGAATCTGTTAGATAGCCCATATCGGCCGTGGGAAATTCTCTCGAGTCACTAAAAATCATTTACAAGGCTTCTACACTACAGACTAACCGGGACCGCGTCGGGCGAAGGTTTTGCATGATGGAAACACTGTTTGTTTTACTCATTTTATTTTTAACGTGGCTCTTTTCAGATGTACCAGACATTTTAACAGCAATGGAAAATGCCTCGATAACGTGTTATTATTATTTGGAAGTGCTTTTTTAATAATATTTAACTACGATTTTATTAATTATTTATCATTAAATATAATATACAAGAAGTATTTTAAATTTCTAACAAGAAGCAAATTATTTCTCCTGGAAAAAATTAAAGCCTTAATTTCGACTTTTCAATATTTTTGTGTGGTATCTTACCATTCTCATAGTAATAAAATCGTTGAAAATTTACGGTGTTCTAAAGAATAATTGAAATATAAAGTGAAGAAAGGTGGAAATTCCACAAATGCTCAACTTTTTTACAAGACACTTTAGTTTATATTGAGGTTCCGGAATTTGTTAAATATCAGCAAGTATATATTCTGGCAAAATTAACAAAGAATTTGGAATACTTGGATAACTGACATTTACATATTCGAAACCTATAAGTCGGTTTTGACTACGGAACATTTGTCTTGTGTACAAACTATTACAATCAGGAGAATTTGATTAAAATCAGCCTAGCGTATCCGGAATTAGAGTTGCAGTTTTGACTTGAAGATGAAAGTTAAAAAATATCTAAATCTTCGTCGGTTTTTACGACTGGACATTTTTTATGCTGCCATACTAATACTATTCTGAAAATTGAGTTAAAATCCTTCAAATGGTTTCGGAGAAAATCAAGAAACAAAACAGAACTTTGAAAATGTAAATTTTAAATGCGAAGCTTAGGTTGGTTTTTACTACGGAACTTTTGTCATATGTACAGATTTTTACAATCCTGAAAATTTCATGAAAATCCGCCAAGTGGTTTCGGAGATAATTAGAGTTAAAGTTCATACCTGAAGATGGAAATAAAAAAATGGAAACCTAGCCTAGGTCGGTTTTGACTACTGAGCCTTTTTATGTAGCTATATAGATACTATCCTGAGAATTTGGTTAAATTCCGCCAAGTGGTTCCCGAGATATTCAATGAAACATGAAAATACCCTGAAGATGAAAGCACGAAATTCTAAACCTTGGTCGATTTGGACTGATTTCCGAATATACTGAGGCTATGAAAATTTGGTCAAAATCGAACGAGCAGTTACGGAGATAAGGTGGGGGACGGACGGACAGACATGATCGTCCTATAAGCCTTTTTTTCTTCGGAAATTAAGGCTAATAACACGACTACTGAGGAAGGATGTACATTTATGACGATTCGTTTTGCCTTTTCTTCCTACTTTTCTCACCGTCCATTATGGCTAACCATATTGAGAGAAAAATACTACTTCTGGTACAAGTGTTTCGAATTTGTTTTTTGTTTGTCTTTCAAATTCTACTTTCTCGTGATTGTTTCATTTCAGCAATAATAAGAACGTGCTATTTTTTATTATTCATTTTTAGCAACCAAAAACGGCCATCGACCCACCAAAATATAGTTGAGAAAAATCATTCTCAAATATATTTTGGTATATATAAAGAAACTGTATGAATAAAATGAGTTGTTCATTTTATCCATAGAGTTTGCTTACTCTTTATTAGTAATTGTTTTAACTTAAAAACACAAAACTCACATTAATTTTTGTATCTCTTTCAGTACGCAATGGTTATTCCTGTGTGCCAGTGGCCCTTGCTGACGGTTTAGACATAAAAATGAATACAGCTGTCCGACATATCCGTTATGGCTCAAATGGTGTTGAAATTGTTACATCGAATTCTAGAAATCACGGAAGTGCTGTAACATACAAAGGTGAGAATGCTTGCTTCAACACAGTAATCTTTTACATCTACGGAAACTAAGAACACAGTAATTACCTGAAATAATAATATTTGCGTTCTGGATTAGATCACTATAAGTATATAATCAGCTAACCACTAAAACTAGTGCTCTATTCCAGAACCTAAATAATACAATTGAAGATAACTTTCAATCTCCGAAGTCATAATTTTACAAGAAATAACGTTATTTTGTACTAATGAAATTATTCAAATTAAGCAGTTTTTTAGTGTAAATTAGAGAGTTTCTTTTAAGGTTAAAATATTCATGAACGTTTGGCTGAAAACATTGAATCAGATACTACCATTTAAATTATTTAATTATCATATGCATCCAGTTAATAACATGTCAAATGTTTTAGGTGATGTTGTTCTGTGTACTTTGCCTCTGGGAGTTTTAAAACAGGCAACGAATCCAAATGCTCAGCAACCTCAAAGTCAGAATCTTCCGAATATGGTTCAGTTTCAACCACCATTACCTGAATGGAAAGTTTCAGCCATTCAAAGATTGGGTTTTGGAAATCTCAATAAAGTAGTGTTATGTTTCGAAAGAATCTTTTGGGACTCAAATGCAAATTTATTTGGACATGTAGGAAGCACAACAGCAAGTAGAGGTAAAGTAATACTGGAAGATTCTTGTGGCATATTGAGTAACAAAATAAATTTCTTTAGGTGAACTTTTCCTCTTTTGGAATTTATATAAAGCACCAGTACTTCTTGCCTTAGTAGCAGGTGAAGCTGCTGCTATAATGGAGAATGTGAGCGATGACGTAATAGTAGGAAGATGTATTGCTGTTCTCAAAGGAATATTTGGAAACAGCGCAGTGCCTCAGGTAATAAATTGAAACCTTTCATTGAAAGAAACATGAACTCATAACTTATTGTTTTTTTTAGCCAAAAGAGACTATTGTAACTCGCTGGCGAGCTGATCCCTGGTCTAGAGGTTCTTATTCTTTTGTAGCAGTTGGATCATCTGGTAATGATTATGATATTTTAGCTGCACCAGTTACTCCGTCATCAACAAACTCTTTATCTCAATCCACAAACACAACTCTTCCTCCAAGACTTTTCTTTGCAGGTATTTCTTTTATTTTTTATTTCTAATACGAACATGATGTCAGTAATTATGTAGATATTTTCAAAATATATTAAGGAGAAAAAGGTGATCGCACAGTACATTTCTCTTTAAAAATAAAATGCAATACGCTTATGCTGTATTTTTCTTTACCATAAGTATGCTAATGCATGTAAATACGATGATGTCCCATTTCATTTTCGTTGAATCTTCTTATTTTAAAAAAGTTAAAATTATTCAATTAATATTAATTATTAAATTTTATTTTTTTGCCCATTATGTACATAAAAGTGAACTATATAATAATATGACAGTCATATAAATTTTATTTCAGAAAACAATTAAAATATAAAAATAATTAATTACATAAATCCATATATTTTATCACTTCTTTTAAAAAACAATATAAAGCTTTAATAATATAAATTTTGCAGTTTTCGTCAAATAGGGAATTATACATATTTCTGTTCTCTGTAATGAAATTTAAATTCCTTTTACGAGCTGAGTAAGAAATTAAGCAATCTATTATAATATTCTCAAGGTTTTTAAGACTATTCGGTACCTGGAAGCAGGTATAGGGATTCCCATTATACGTAATTAATTCATTGTGAGAAGGCTATTGCAGATATTTACTTAATTCTTTCACCAATTGAAAGCGATGGAAGAATTCTATGCCTTCTTAACTCTGAAATTTCGATTACCGTAACCCATTTGTTTTTAATGGTTAGTTTTCCAAAGCGGTTTTTAACAGTAATCATGTTAATTTTTTTACGGAAAATTTAAAAATTATATTGATATTTGGAAGTTAAGAAGGCGTAAAATATTCCACTATCAGTACATTAAAACAAAAATCAATAAAATATCTGGATAAATAACGAAGTTATGGCGTAACTACGAAAAAAACTTTCAATCACATTTAAACTTGACGTGGGTCACTGTTGATCTTAACATAAAGTAAAATAAAAGGATTGATTGTATGATCAATATAACATTCAGTCTTAAGGGTTACCTGTTATTATACAGTTTTTATTAATATTTCAAATTTCGGAAACTTCCAGCTACACAAACACCTGAAATGTTATTGAATTAAACATATCACACTGTTTGTATGTGTAATCAAATAATTTGACTTTATCAAAGGATACAGGACTTTTTTTGTGTTCTTAACGTGACTAAAAGATTGAAGTATTTATGAGACCAATTACAATTTAAATATTTGGCAGTTTGTATCAACTCGAAATCATTAAGATTATATTTTTCTTTACACGAAACTTTTTGCAGTTTCTTTAAATTTATCTTCAATTAAGTTGAAAGCTCTATTTGTAATACATGTTGACAGATTAAAGTCTTGTGATATAACTTTCTCAAATTGGGACTGAATACAATTTATAATACTGTTGTTAACATTTATATTCAGTTAATGTACATAGCACCTTATTTATTACTCCAAGGTACATGGTGGACCAAAGCCGATTTTCACATTGTAATATTTCATATCCTTGAAGCTCAAGTTCTGATTTTACTACCAGAAAGGTTATGTAATACTCTTTCAAACATTGTATTATATTATGCACATAGGTAATATGGTGATTTTTAAAAAAGTGTCCAAAATAAAAGTTGTAAAATGAAGGAAATTATTTATTTATTTATGGTAAGTTTAATGAGCCTTCCATCTTCAACCGTTACAGCACTCAATAGCTTTAGAAATTTTGAAATGACCGTTGATTTTTTTTTTTTTTTTTTAAATTGCTTCCAGAAGGTAGTTATCAGATCTTTCCAATAGGAAATGTTTGTAACAACAATATTTTTTTTGTTTCTGTGGCTTGTTCTATCTTTTCTGAGCATAAGAAATTCAAAAAGAGCAAAACCCGTTAATCTCCTATTTTTTCTTCATTTTACAACTTTTATTTTTGGCACTATTAAATTGTCACGGTAAACTGCTTCTTTCCACCTTAGTGAATAATGTAATAGCCTAAAATGTTTGAAAAGGTTTTACCTGAAGTATTTGGTATATATAGTTTTTCAGTTTTGGGGAAATTGCAATTTGAAAATTGATTCAAAAACTTCTAGCCTTCCCAGTATAATGTCGTTAATATGTCGTAGGCCTACTTACTGCGTTGATATTTGTTCGTGCTGTTTTCATCAGTAATCATAACATTCGTTCAGTTCAGGAAGTTCTGATTTTTTTTTTATTGTTTTCATTTTAAATATGCCAGATACTGCTTTTAGTATTGCATAAGTTCAGATTTTTTGTGCATTTTATAGGATTACTCCCTGTAGTGTTTGTAAGTTTTATTTTAACAAAAGTTGTACAAAGTAAGAGTGAAACTAAAATCTGGTAGTCATTCAGAGATTTATTTGTTGAATATTTAGATGAACGTGAATAAGAAATAAAAGAAATCAACATGGAGCTTTGCTGAAAATTTAGGGTTAAATATTTCTGACACTCTTAATTTACCCAAAAGAAAAGTCTTTTTTTTCTCATTTTTTGTATTATTTATTCGAGTAGTTGATATAACTTCTGACTTTGATCAAACACCAGATTTTTTTCTGTTGTAAAACTAATTTAATTATACTTGTTATTTTCATCAATGTTTAAACGAAAAACTTGAAGAACCCTAAGAACTTTTTATTTTGTTGTTTAAGGGGAACATACTATCAGAAATTATCCAGCTACTGTTCATGGAGCATTTATGAGTGGGTTAAGAGAAGCTAGCCGAATATCAGATCAATTCCTTGGTTGTCCATATGCTGTTAGTACTAATGCTCAATCACCACTTAGACCACCGCCTACAACTCCAACAGTGGCAACTACTTAAAAACTCAAATTAGGTAAGAAATTACACTTCACACTTGTATTCTCAAATTAGATCTTTTGATATTTTTATTTTTCAGACAGTATTTTTTTACTCCAACATACTTACCGAAGCAATATATAATAATTATAATATTTGAAGATGTGATATGTTCCTGATTGAAGAAGATTTAAATTATGCAAATTGACGGAGAAATTATAGTAATGTACAACAAAAATTGTGTGAAGATCTTCGAAATTAGTATATTTTTTTTACTTTGTATTCAACTGTTTTTAATTTGTTTGAAGTACTTTTTATAGACTTAAATAACGAAATATGGACAATGTTTTTCCTGTATTTTTCCTGTAATGTGATGGTACTGAAGCACGAAGAGAAACGTAGATTATAATCTATTCACTGGAACCATTGAAAACTCTCAATAGTGTTAGTAACGTACTGGTTAACTGTGCAGCAGTGTGATATACAGGGTGGTCCAATAAACTTTATACCTACTTTAGAACTAGCAATTGCTCGTGATATACTGAAGATACAGACTGGAAATAAAAGCCATTATAAAGTTCATTCAGTTGCGTATCAATCTATCTAATATATATATATATATATAGAGAGAGAGAGAGATTTATGGTATATAGCAGATGCACTACAGCCTTTTCCAAAAAGTTTACGTGAAAGGAAGGTGCAAGAATTTTGCGCAGCTCGAATTCCCTTTTTCAGTTGTTTCATCATTTTCTTCAGAATTAAAGTATTTAATAGATATAACATTAGGGATAGTAATGAGAAGATCCAACATATTAGACGGTGTCATTCTTGGAAATATGATCATTATTGATAAATTCTTATATTACATTTCCCAATCACTTAATCCATGCTCAAGCACTTTTTATAGCTAAAACTTTAATTTGCCTATAAATGGAGCAGTATTTGAGTTCTAAATAATTTTTGTCATAACTTACCAAAGGAATATAATGCAATAGAAAAATTCATAGTGATATATTTCATAAATATTTACATACAACCAAAATTCTAGCAATTCACAATATTTTTTTCGCATAAGGTTTTGGGGGAAACGATGTAGCGCAATTGCTATTGCAGATATCGTATATTACCAGCCATTTGTCGAAAGGAAATTGAGTGGACTTTTATCTGGTTTTTATTTCAAGTTTGTATTTTCAGTAAATCAGGAGAAATTGTATTTCATAAATTGGTGTAAAGTTTTTTGTATCACCCTATAGGTAGGATGGATTTAGCGAGGAACCTTCTGATAAATCTCATTCATTTGAACCATATGCTTGTTGTTAAGACAACTTTTGTTCTATAGCAATGACTAGTTCAATATCAAGCTCCGCCTCATTTAAATAATTTGTAAATGTTTTACAACATTTTTTAAGAGGATGAAAACTTCCACTCACATTGTTATTATGTGCAATATTCTTACATTTTCGTGTTCCTGCGCTTATCAGCAGGAGAACGCAAAATTTTATATAATAGAAATACGTAAATTATTTGAAGTTATTTAGCCAATAATGTGAACTTATAAAATATATATTTACTCCATGAGTGTGAATATATATTGTTTTGATTCACTTGAAGATGATTAATGCAGTGAATAGATTAGTAGTCTGAGATAATTCTAAGATGGTTCTGAGTATTTCTTTCGTGGGTCTTCAAAATTAAAATATTACAAATAATAAGTTTTACATCAACTGTTTTTACTTTCTCTTTCTTTTCACTAACAAAAATTACGTTTCTAATAGATGAACTAAAAATCTTGTGTAAATTTTACTATTATTTATTTGCCTTTCTTAGCAATTTCAACTTTTCAAGATAATTTTAAATATGTTTTGCGTAAAAAATACATTCAATTTTAATCATTTTTATGCTTTTGAAATTTGTAGCTATGATATGAAAATACTTGTTGGAATTTACCCGAGAAAAAAATCTTCAAGATGAAAAGCTCAGAACCACTTTTATTGTAGATTAGTCATTAGTGCGTAGTCTTAGGTATTACAACAGATTAAAACTCATAAATTAGTAGATGTATAAATATATTACTTTAAGATGCACCATTTATACCTTGACAATTTACATGAATAAAAGATTTTTGAATATTTCGATAGTTTATTTATCTCTACATTTCCCAGTATGATTTAAACAAACGTTTTATGATTTTTAGTGTTTCAAATATATTGCCAAAAGTTCCATCCCTAAATGAACAATTTTTAAGAACCATAGATATACTTAAATCAATGAAATACGTACAATGATTGTGCATCAATGCTGAGGTAAAGGTTAAATTTACTCGGCAATATAGGTATTATATTTCTTTAAAATGGACCAACTTCGTGGTATGAGAAAATAAAATACAGAGTTATAATGAAGTCACTTCCAGGGTTGCCAGGGACCTGGAATTTAAAAGTGGTCAGGAAAAGTCAGGGAATTTTGTGAAGAATATATTTAACTTCATTTTTTTTTTTACTAAAGAAAATACTTAAATTTGCTTGTTTTTTGTATTGTAATAAAACACCAAAATTTCTAGCTCGAGATTCACCCTCGCATTATTGTCAA
>JAQIWE010003368.1:0-11898 GCA_034698565.1 Campodea plusiochaeta | reverse complement strand
GAGTTATTTATATCAAGAAGACTAATATTATGTTATAATATCAGAAAAGTCAATTTAACTGCAGGTAACCCTTTAAGGAAATGAAAATAATGTTTTCGTGTGGAAATAAAGAAATCGCAACGAAATCTATTATTTTTCGATTAATTGATATAGAGCTGTTGCTCCATTAAAGAGGCATATTACAACATCTCATTGCAAAGTTGATACGAGTGTATATTCTACATTGCGTATATAACGGCATTGTAATAATTGAACGTACAGCAAGCGGTACTTTGAAAAAAGTATGAGCTACACTATACGAATTTAATCTGAATGCTGTGCAGCATAACTACCTAGAGTGGTGCGAATTCCATTTAACCCCCTGAAAGTTGATAACACTTTATACTCTGGAGCGTGAGGATATGTATATTTACAGAATTAGTGTTGGAATATACTGAACGCAGGAAAGAAATACTTGTAATCATTAAAAATCCACTGCGTATTCTATCACATAAATACATGTGATAATACGTTAAGGATAATACACACAACACATCTAATATGAAAGGATATAAAGTTCCAGCAGTTGCTCATTCATAATTATGTTAGGTCTATACTTATGATCTTCTCATGTACACACGATACTATTATGTTTAATACTGAAGCAGAATTGGTGAAAATATATTAGGTATAACTCAATAGTATACATTTTCAATATTATATAACACAAGATTTACAGAATTCAATCAAAACTTTACAGCGCAAGTTAATATTTGAAATTTTTTGACACAATTTCTTTGAGAATTCTGAACTCAAGATGATAATTTATTTTAATGTATAACTGGGTGAATCAGGGTTAAGAAAGGTCGTATTATTATATTTAAAGCTTTATGAATTCACACGCTTACTGTACCTTTTAGATACTATTGTAACATAATAACACTGCTTCAAATATCGAACGCGAACGTGAAGATGATGTTGCTTCAATTACTAATTTCCGTACTTACTGACGGAAGATATTCATTTTGTAGCAAAACCGTATACTTTCATCCACTCTACCATAGTTGTGGAACCCGTATATAAGATGTTGTTGTTGACGATGTCAAATGCCCTTATTTCGGGTATAAAGAGGTGTAAGAATAAGTATAGAAAGTGCTAACCTAGGATTCCTGGCATAATCTTATACAGAACAAGCCTTTCAGTCCTCGTAGTGTAAAGACGAAACAGATGCTTTCATACAAACTTGAAGAGAAAAGTGCTTTAACTCAGTAACAACCTTCCGGTGCTGGATATATTCATTCCCACAGACGAGCATGAGTGTTAATACTAGTTTCAAGCTATTTCATTATTTTAAGAGATATCGTTCTGCAGATTTCACGATTCATCTCTGAACAACATCGTCACATGAATTTGCATGATTAAAATAATAAAGATAATGTTTTCAAAAGTATTTCCAAAGTGAAATTGCTTGTTGTTCGATAATTATGACAAAAGCAATCAAAAAGAGACAAAACAGTTATTTAAATGAAGTAGATTTTGTTGTTCTAATTTTTCTGATTTTATCACATTAACATACAAAAAAAATAAACTGGAGAAGTCAACTTGATAATTTTGTTTTCTCACGGCGCAATTGATTTTAGATTGAAAACATGTTTACGTAAACTTCACTATAGAAATTAATTTAGGACAACGATAATATGAACTAGTATTTTTATAAAGTATAACTCACCACACATTTATTTAAAATATTTCAATTTAAAATACTACAAAGAAAAGGAAATTCATTGACGCAGTTACCTTATCTAATTACGTATTCTAAAGAAAAAGAAGTAATGCTTTTTACACTTTCATACCTATTATAAAAATACTAAATTATTATGACATGCTCCCTCGCTAGCAAAGTGACACCGAGAAATGAAAGAGAAAATAAAAAGACAGTCAGGAGAGCGAAAAAGCTAATTTTCTTTACTCATTTTCTCAAACGATGTAAAAGATTAATTCTGAGTTTCGCAGTCAGGAAGGATATTTTATTAGAATTATCTTATGAAACAGGGTTGGATAGTATAAGCTCCTTTCACGAATAAACATTTCAACACTAATCAAGTTTTGTGTATGCAATTAACATACAGTCCAAGGAGAAAATTATATGAAAGTCATACTAGGAAGAGTGCGTCACCTCTATATATCAGATTTTTTTAAAAGGATTATTAATTCACTAAGGTCAACGTGTAATATAAGTATAGTAAAATGAAATATATATTTTCGTCTTAATATTTCCAACAGTTATTTATTTTTGAAAGGGATTTATTATTTCAGATTCTATTAATTCTAAACCAACAAAATTTTGGGATCTGGTGACGTCAATGTCATATTCGTATAGCATCCGAGCTATTTTGGAATTTTGGTTGAAAAAACAATCCACGAAAATGATCAGCAGGATAATATTCTTTAATTTTGACATTTATCTACACAATCATTTGGTTAAATTTTGCTATATTCTGTCAGTCTATAGGAAATACGAGGTCACAATAAATTATTCGGTTTAAATTTCAGAGATTAGCACAGCAATGGCTAACAGCAAAGCAGAGCAAATAAATATTTTCCGTCATTAAATAAATTCCTTCAAAGAAAAATATTACACTGGTATAATGAAAAAATATTTGAAATAAAGTATTGATGCATATATGTTGGCTCAGTTTGTTGAAAACGCATACAAATTTTCAACAATTTATTAAACGTTTTCTGGTAAATATATCATGAAAGTAGTTTTTATCAAACTACATTGTAAGGATATTGTAATAATAAAATTTCAGCACAATATAAAATCTATTGAAAAACGAGAAGCTTAATTAAAATACTGAATAAAATTCGAGAAAAAAGAAAACTGAATAGCAATATGATGAAAACGTTTGAAACCCTCTCTCCTTTGCTTTACTTTTCATCTCTACTCTTTGTATTATATATTTTAACTCGAATAAAAACTACATATTATTGGATATACGTGATATAAAACATGGAATTTATTAATTTGCTTCACTCGCATGACACCATAATCTCTCATGTTGCATTATTTATAAAACAATAGCATGTAATAGAATAAAATATGATATGAATGAGAAGCAAATAATAAAATATGTTGTGGAGGAATGAAGGTTTTCATTGTTTGAATACTTTTACATTACTATTACAATGTTGAAATATTAATATAGTTACATTTTACGACAGTGTTATAGGACTGTAGTAATACTTTAGTACTGTATACAGTTTCCATTATATGTATGGATTATTGCAAAAAGAAAACTTCTCGAGAATAATGTGAATATTATAGAATTACACTCCTATTTAAATGTACAACGATGAAATGAGCTTATTTGTCATCACAAAGAGTTCGCAATTTATTTTTGTTGCATACAGTAGTCTCCTCCTTACAAGAAGTGGAATGCAAGGAAACCTGTATGAGTAAAGCGGAGGCCTACTCCCGACTGATATATAGTAATATTGTTTTTACGTATTAATTGTCATAATTCTTATTAAACTTTAATTGCGTACCGTTAATACATTTTTTGAAAGTTCAATAGTGGATTCATCTGAATCTAATATCGCTGGAGTATAATAGAGAACACTGTGTTTTAACAAACAAAAAACTAATTTCAACGAAAGGAACAAACCATTAAAATATAGGAACTATCTGAAAAGTATTTCTGTGTGATAATTTTATACATCAAGGAAACATGGTACTAAATAAAATTTCATTAGTAAATATACTGTTTATTTGAACGCACTGCAAAGTTCAGTGTTCTGTTGATCATGTTACGTTACAAAGGTGGAATAGTTTCCGACACTCTGTAATAACCTAACTCAACTGAACTTGATCTTCCTTGACACAAATAAAATGATCGAAAACTAACTTTACAGACAATTAGCACGTAAGCAAACGCTCTGAAATATAATAATAATTTTGTACTTACTCCAATTTGGTGCTGGTACAATGAGTCCTGAAAGCACTTCTTCAGTGATAAGAGCATCTGTAGGTGGAGGAGGACAAACCAAACTATCTATAAGATCATCAGTTGCACTTAACAAACCACCACTTCCAGATCCAACCTAAGCAAGACAAATAAATTAATTAAAAAACTCTATAGTAATGTATGGATGGAGTTGTGGATTGACATATTTGTAATACTATCCATGATTCAAAATTTACCATGGTTTCATTTACAAGTTAAAATAACGATGCTGTAGTTCTGTATGCAGTGTAACTGCACAAAAGAAATTTCTTACTCTCTATCTCTTCATTTATTCTGACTCTCGAAATGATCATATAATACTGTAATTTGACTCTCTTCATGTGGTTTCCATTATCCATTTATATGAATTAGGAAATAGATAATTTTCATTAACAGCATTACATCACTCTACAAAAACTCATTAAAGGCTGAAATTACTTACGTGGTTACAGCTAGTGTAAATCAACCAGATGAAAATAACCTTTGTAATTGAGCATATATTTCGTGGATCATTCTTTTTGATTTTAATTTAGAAGGTACTAAAAGTTGAGTCGTATCAGTTGTCTGCTTGGTAATGCAAGTTTCGAAATAATGAATCAAATCAAACCATTTTTATTCCAACAATAAATTTATTTCAGTATTACTATACTATACCATTTTCGAAAAATATAGTCACAGTTAGTAAACATATTGTCATTCCTTTCATTAGATCGAATAATAGTGAAGTTGACATAAGAATATTAGTGCTGCATCACCACCTATCGTCTTCATTAAAGATCACACAAAGTGACATGCACAAACATTAGAGGAACAACTTTTCTTTCACTATATCCTCTCAAACGTAATCAAAGGGGTTCTCTTGTGCATTATTAAACATGCTAATATGGTACAAAGTGTTTAGCTTACAGCTCCTTTTTTTAAATTAAGTTCCACCTGCTGCTTTCTTTAGACACTTCCTAATATTGCTCTACAATTAAGTAAATAATTTAATTTATTGCATTATCTGAGTATAATGTTTTTGATATTACGAAAATATAAGGAAAGATAGACTGGCATTCTTGAGAGCTTGTCGCATAATTTAAAATATTTTTGTAACATGAGTTCAAAATTTTCTTGGAATAACTATCACTTTAATTTACGAAACTTATAGCTACAGTGCAAACTTTTATGGCAATATTTATTTTATAGCTTTAATTTTTTATCACTTTCTTTTTACTTCAAGATCAAATACAAATACTCGCACATTATTATTCCTAGCATTGAATAAAAATTGAAAAGGATTCTCACATTCTAAGTAAACGTAACTGCCAGTAAACAAAATTATTTACTTTGATTGCCTGACACAATTTCATGATTCACTTTGTTCCATGAATACGAAATAACTTACTGTCTCTAACAAACCTCAATAATTCATCTATTGTACAATGAGGATCTAACAAATTCTACTTCATTATTTCTATCTACCTCAGGTGGTTCAGTCCTAGATGACCTCATCATCATACACAAAGACAGTTCTTCTTGTAATACAGATTCAATGTACATCATATCCAGGTCAGATACAATAGCTCCATTTATAACCATGATTTCATCACCTTTAATTATACCTGTATATAAAGTAGCAAAGAGTTAGTGGAATTGTAAAGTATGATAATTATAGTTACTGTATATTATTACCATTTTGCATGGCAACACTCTTATCTTCAACACGCGAGACGTAACAGCACAATTCGTCCTGCCTTTCTGCATTCTCAATTAATTCTGCTTCAACTGAGAATCCCCACATATGTTCTAAGCTGCACCTTTGAAGTTCAACCTGGTATAATAATTTCACACACACTTCAACGACTTCATGAGTATGTAACTGGAGAGAGAAAAAAAGAAGAAATTCAATCTCGGATCAATTGATTTCTCATTTCTTATTTCCACTTACATAATTTTCTATCAGATCAGTTCTGTGTGGTACAAAATAATTGGTATCTTCCATATCCCTTCGTTTTTTCACTCTCACAAAATGTTCCATAGCATTGAGCCCTTTTTTAATACAAGCATAAGCTAAAAATTCTTCAACAGTCATCGATTCATGTAGAGACACAACTGCTGTTTGCTAAAGGATGATTAAAAGTATTAATCATTGTATTGTACCATTCTTTTTCTCTAAATGAACGAACCTGTGTATCAGGTAAACTGACACGGACACATTTATCTGTTTCTTCTCTTGAGCCACTTAAAGAACGTCTAGAAGAAGCACTGTTCGACCTAAAAAGAAGATTTCTCAGTATTTCTTGCATGACATTTGTAATAAATTTCTTTCTTACCTCGATAGCATTGGAGCACGTCTTTTTGTAGCACCTCGACCAGCGAGTAAGTTATTCAACAATGAAGGAGAACGTGCACAAACAAATGCATGGAAGCTCGAAACTGTGAATACTCCCAAACGATTAAGAGTTGATTTCGTGGGTCTAGAGAAAGAAAAAAAAAAAGATTTTTAATGATATTATGTCAAAATAACTTCTTTTTTACTCGATTTAGGACTATTATAATTTACAGCAAGGAAAAGAACAATAATTTAAGCATTTTCAAATGGTTAAAATCTCATATAAACAATTCTTCATCACTAAATTAAAACAAAATGCTTTGTTTGAAAGTTACATCCTTCAAGTTATATAATACTATCTATAGTTACTTGTGTCAACAAGGTGAACAGAACGTAATATCGCACTGAAGTCCGATAACATAATGGATTTTCAATCCATTTTTAATTATTTTGTACAAAAGTTTTCATTATGAGCGAACAATGTATCGAGCGTATTCCAATATTCTGATTAACAAAGTGCTGCTTTTCTGAATCAGAAAAACGATCTCTCCATGTTGAAGTATATTTTATGTAAAAATCGTTTGGCGTTGTAACACTTGTATTTATTTGGATTAAAATTGTTACAGAGAAATTAAAAATATTTATTAGAGTCGAGTCATTATGCCAATCTGAAATGGGCAACTAGATGTATGGTTTGCATATTTCCAACAAAAAAAAAAACGAAATTACAGTTAAGTTAAACTTACATATCATGATTTATAATGTTTCTATTTCCATTACAAAAATACAAAAACTAGAAACAAACTAGTAACTGAAAAGCTTTGAAGTGATGTACAATACATAGAAACATCAACTTTCATTGTATCACGCATCATTCAACAACTGTATTCTATTCTGTTATTCAAATACACGCAACTATTTCCAAACACATATTCTTTAATCTAACAGAGCGTGAAATAATTTTCTATCACAAAACACGTCGCAAAGTAATTTTCTAACTCGATGCATCAAGTAATAAAACTATAACATATTCCCTTTCGTGATGTTGTCGTGAAAAAGGCTTTACATCTGAATCATTCAATAGTGTACACGGAAAAGTTTTCAAAAATAGTTTCTAACTCGAGAAGTTGTGAGACAGGGAACCGACAAGTTTCCATTTTTTATTGATTAAGTATGAAAAGTTGTTGTGTGGATTCGACCACCTGTGTTCACTTGGCTGGTTGGCTGGCATGTCTTTTCCTGTTAATGAGATCTGTCTGCCTTTCGGTTCATTGTGTAGATCTCCATGAAGTTTGAAAGGACACATCAATAATAAATGAGGACTTTGGTTTGTGTGATTCAAAAGGTCAGGAGAAGGTTGAGAAATGCATTTCAGTAGGCAGAAGTTCACATTATAGAAATACTAGGAGGAAAGTTCACACAACTGTTTGACTAGGATTGAATATTGATCTATAGAATGTCTTTCTGAATGAATGATTTATTTAGTTTTTAGGATGCTGGCTTATTAAACAATAAAATAATAAAAAAGATACGCATTAGTTACGTCTTCCTGCTTTTTTAGTAGCTAAATAAACAGAATAAGATTGAATCCGGTGCCGTTCCATTAAGTATTAGTACTTGGTAACTAAAATAAATAAACCAAATGACATTGTAAAAAAAAATGTAATGGAATTAGTAATAAGACTTAAATCTCATTGAAACATTATAAAAGTCAGAATTTCCCTAATATACTTTCTGTTGAACTCCCATAAAGGGGATGTTTATGAGCTTTGGGTGTTGTAAAACATGACTTTCCGCACAGTCTCATTTAGTACTATGAGAAAGAACAGCTTAGATACTGGACCATTATATATTCACGGACGACTTTTACTTGGTACTGGATAGGCTTATTTGACACGTTATCTCCTGTTGTGGTAATAAAATACAAGATGGGTCTTTAACTTCTGACATTGTGTTCTTTCAAATATTGCATAATATTATAACCTATTAAATAACCTGTTTGTTTCTGACAGCAATTTCATTTGATGAATTTCTTTTAATATAAACTTTTTTAACTGGGTTTTAATAATATTTAACAGTCTTGATGAAGTAACCAAAATTATTTTTGAAAACATATATTCTCTATAAAGATATTAATAATTGCTAGTAGTTGATCTACTTTTATTGCATTATAGCTTATTTCATAAAAATATTTTACAAAAATAACACTTTGTTTCTGAAATCAACCCAAAATACAATAACATATGACGAAACTGAAATTATGTCAAAATTATGAAATGAGAAGGATAATTATATTTATACAACCATCTGAAAATGTAAAATATATATATATTAAATATTTAGTTTTTGAATATATTCTAACCTTGAAACATGTGTGAGAAGGCTTTTAGGATTAGGTAACTCTCCATTCTGTAATGAAGCCATATAACATCTGAGTCTAAACTGTTCACAATGAAGTCTTTCTAAATTTTCTTCCCATTGACCTATCTGTCCAGCAATCTGTTGTTTTGTTTCTGGTTCTGATACAACAGACATCTGAAGATCGGCCATATGTTTTAATTTACTATCCTGAAAACATCAAAGTACAAAAAAAGCTTATTATTGAACCGAGTCTATGAATTTCCATGTATTTGACATACCGATTCAATTGCTTTTTCCAAACGATATATTTCCTCTTGAAGCAAATGTAATGTTCCAGTTTTTCCGCGGTGACGAGCGAACGCTGCTGCACATGCCGAATGAATACTATTTACCCAATTTTCCAATTCAACTTGGCAAGGCGCCTAGAAAGAAAGACATTAAAATCCCTGTTTTTCTTCACTTCCTTCACTATTGTTTTCCTATAAAGTACCTGAAATAAATACGCATCTCCAAAGGCTGTGCTTAAACAGAAAATGTAATCTCGCTTTGGATGTTCTGGAATAGGTTGTAATATTGCTCCATCTACGATAATAAGATGCTTCGGAGCTGCCTCTGCAGACCTAGTCAGTGACAAAAGAATAGTGTAATAAAATATTTTACAGTTTGATGTATTTTTTGTACAGTACCTGCCCTCTCTCGATTCGCATGGGTAGAACAGAAGAGTTGTTCCCTTTAAACAAACCCAATAACCTTTCCAGCCTCTTTTTCGAGCTAATTCGACTTGATGCTTTTTTCTCAGAAGCCATTTCTTAACACTTAAAAAGCTACGAATAAAATAGAACATTGTAAGATAAAGTCGTTAAAAATAAAAGTATATTTTCTTCTCACCCTGCTTTTCTTACAGCTCCAGTGCAATTGAAAGAAGCATTAGAATCGGTGTTTTCCTTGTTAGAACCACTTTTATAGGGTGAATTATGCGTACTCTCATCCTCTTCGTCACTCACTGCTGTAGTTAATGACATTCGATCGTCGTCTGAAATCTGAGGGAAAAGAAAAAATAAAATTCTAGTTTATACAGAAAACCACTTGAAAGAAAATATATAGTATACCTTTCCCAAAAACATAGCGTTACAAAGTATAGAAGCAGTTTTCCAATGTGCATGAGCGTACTTTCCAAGACCTTGTTCGTGGTTTTTATTACCAACCCGTGATCGCAATGCAGATAAAGCACGAGAATAACTTTCATATGAAGAATGGCCACGATTTCTATTGTAAAACGCCCTCACCAAATCATAATCAGAGTATCCAAAAGAAGTCGTCCGAAGTCGACTTCTTTTAGTTTCTTCATGGGGATCGCTATTAGGAACTAAATTCCCTTCGTTTGGAGGAGTACAATTTTTATTTTGACGTAACGAACTTCCAGGAAAAGTTCTGCACTTACTTTCAGTCGAAAAACTACTTCTCCCAGAAATTTTGAAAACATAATTAGAAAAATTGAATAACTTAATGATTTTTATGTGCTGAGGAATACAAGGAAGTCAAAAGAAATGAAATAAATAGAAGAAGCAGAAATAAAGTATAAAGTGCAAGTGCGTGTTAACTTGAACTTATGAATGCATGATTATAAGTGCTACGATATATACAAATAAACAGGAGCAACCTTCTATTTGTCAGCACTGCAAGTCCTAATTGCTTTTTTTTTACCAGTTGTTACACATAATTCAGAGATGAGTTTTTTTTATTTGCTTCGGAAAGAATAATATGGGTTTGCGTTTTCTTAAAAATTCTCTTTCATGAGTAATAGCTTTTCTAAATAATTTCCTTTGTCGTTTGCCTCTTTATTCTCCTTAGCTGGAAATATTGAATTTATTATTCAGTACAGACTGTTGCTGCCAACTAATAATTCCTGTTTCCTTCCGGTATAAATTAAAACTGAATTACCACTTTCAATTTACGAGTTCACGCGTAGTTAGAAATGTTAGATGTGCAGGGTGGGTCAAAAACAATCCCCCAATTTTTAAATGTCAATTTATCATGATCTACTGACGACGACGGACTTGAATTAAAAAACCAAATGAAAGTGCTCTCAATTTGCTATCGATTCATATTTGACAATATGTTATATATGCAATACCAGCTGCACTACAGCATTTCCACCAAAACCTTAAATGAAAAAAAGTTGTCCAAATGAAAAATATCGTGAATTGCTAAGATTTCGTTTGTTTGAAAATATTTATGAAATCGATCACTATGACATAATATTCCTTTACTTTATAATTCGTCGACAAGTTATGACAAAAATAATTTAGATCTCAAATACGGCCCCATACAAAGTGCCAGAGCATGGGTGAAGTGCTAAGTAATTGTTATCCAGTAATATTTCAATAATAGGTTATCTCATAGTTTCAAGAATGATACAGTAATTATGTTGCTTGTCCTCATTATTATCCGTTATGGTATATCTATTTAAAAAATTAATTCCGTAGAAAATAATGAAACAACCTAAAAAGGAAATTTGAGTTGTAAACATTTTTGGAGAAGTTTTTTTCATGTAAGGTTTTAGAGAAAAGACTGTAGCGAGGAAACTATTGTAGATATCTCATACTACTATGCATGTATTGATAGACAATTGAGGGAACTTTCATTTGGTTTCTATTTCATGTCTGTATCTTCAGTAAATCATGAGAATTTGGCATTTAAAAATTCGTTAATTGTTTTTTGGCCCACCCTGTATATAAGCATCACAAAAACACTTTGCTCTGAGGGAAAGTTGAAATCCCAAATGAAAGCGAAGAAGTCGTGAATTTTAGAAAATTGTGTATTTGTTATATGCAAGTTGTCAGTCATCAGTAGAATATTCAAGAAGGTATTTCGTATTTTTGAATGACACAATTTGAATAATGTATTACACATACGAGATTTCAATTTTCAAATATGGATTACAATAATTTATATACAGTTGTGATCTTATAAAACTTATATCTGTAATTCAATTTTATAGGAACGAATTTTTTTTTAAAGTAGAATTATCCATGGTACAGTATAGCATTATAATATTATACTGTGAAATATGAAGAGAACCGTAATATTAGTGGACTTCTGAACTTTATCATTTTTATATCTTCGTTTTTTATTACAGATATTAGATAATTCAGTAAATTTAATTGATATTGGAATTATATTTTTCACAGATATCAGTGCATCAGATTCTCCACTTATTCTCATTTCTTCATGACT
>JAQIWE010003367.1:0-11899 GCA_034698565.1 Campodea plusiochaeta | reverse complement strand
AGGCACAGCGAAGTACTCTGTTATTTTCGTCAATAATCGGCCTGTACTGTTATATCTATATCTCTTCATTAGCAGAATTTATTCCTAAAGGTATGTTGAATGTAATGCAGTAATGTTTTTTTTTTTAAATTGTGTTTAAGGATTTAAAAACTATGCATAAATTTGTAATTGGACTTACGAGTTTTTAATAGCCAACAAATTTCCCACGTCATTACTTATTTTTTGGAATTACGAGTTTTTCTGATTCGAACGTTTATGTGTTTCCTGAACAATTTACTAAAATGGAGTTACAAGGTTTTGACAGCAAGGCGACGCATAACTGCTTTAAAACAAAGTTCATCAGACTGATCAATAATAATCAAGAACTTTCAGTTACATTGTATTTTAAAAATAACACTATCAGATGTGAACATAATTATAATTATTCGTCAACAATAATTCACATTAATTTTTATTAGATTTTTATATTATTGAAGAAATGTGTACTAACTAACAAAGCTCTATTTTCACTTTAATTCTTACACCCTAGTGATGACAAAATAATTATTTGACATTCATAAAATAACATTCAAATACCTCTTAAGGAAGTTAACTTATTCAATAATTTTAAAACATAAAATAATTGACGAGAATATGAATTTCAGCTTAAAGTAACAACAAAAACCTAAATATTTTTGAAGATTGGAGTCCATGTTTCAGTAAATTGTTGTGTAATAATATTTGTTGTGGAGATCTTTAATATTCTTGTTTGTTGTCAACAGGCTGTTTGAAGTGCAAAACGCCCTTAAGAATATTTTTGCACAAAACCTAGCAGCAAATTTTATTATGGTTTATGATATTATTAAAAATAATATTCATATTTATAGGTTATTTCAGTCAATTTTTTTAATTGTCATCAAATTTCATTACATTCATATTTTTGAAAATCCAGGAATGAAAATGTGTTGTATTTGAAGCGAAAAGACTGAGTCTAAATATTGAAATAAAATTAAAATATTGATATTTATTATTATATATTATCAACAAATTTGGTGCATAGAGTATGAGTAATAACTGCGAATGAAATAATTGTATTGAAAGCTGAATAGATGTGAAGTTTATGTAAATATATTTATTACGGAAATATAATTATCATGTTAAAAATATTTATAATTTTGTTTTATTTATTATTGTAATTAATTTTTTGGCGATGAGGTGGGGGGCTGGGACTCTGATTTACTTGTAAAATAATACAGTGCATTATTGTAATCAAAAATATATCACAAAAATGAATATATAAATGAAGATACTTTCAAAATTTTGTTAAAAACTGGGTCAATGTATGAGAAGCATGAAATATTCTGATATTTAGAGAAGGCAAAGGGGGACAATATACAATGTTGATATTAAGATGGTTTTACCCCTAGCGGTCGATGCAGCAATAAATTTTATTAATGTTAACATTATTATTAGTTACAAAATATGTCAATATTCATTTTGTTATTTTTGTAGTGTGAATTTTCAAGCATTGTTTAAATTTTATTGTTTTTAATTTCATATAAAAACTGATTATCATATTTATCGATACAGTAAGTTTTGGAATTTTTAAGTAAAATCCAAAACTGTGAAGAATTTTATTTTTATATATGCTTACAAAGATTTTGTTATTTTCAAGCTACAATGTGTAGCCTTACTTTTTAAATGGAAAGAAGAAGATTGCATGTACAATTGTACATTTACACTCAAAAACACACACAATATAAAATTTTCTACCTTTTCTTCTTTCCATCTTGAAACAGAATTAAATTTAAAAAATTAACTCAACATTGCTCAGGGGTAATTTCCAGTACAATATTCCTTGCATTTTTTAAGCTTACGAAAACTTCTGTTCCAGGGTCTAAATGAAAAAGAAAAAGCTCTTTCCGTTTTACGCTCAGCAGTAAAGAAAGATCGTACGAATGCCTGTTTATACTCACACATAGTTGACATCTGTTACCAACGACAACCAGTAGATGTCAAAGGTGTTTTAGCTGCTTTAGAACTGGCAATTCGAAGTAAAGATTTGTCCTATAGTGAAAAATGGAAATGTGCGAAAAAGAAGTCGCAGTTTGTGCTGGAGTTCGGGGATATTGCTAAGTAAGGAAGATCAAATTTATTTTATTGCATATTTGACATTTTTTAAATAGCCATTAATTTTGTTTTATTTTGTTTCCCAAATTATATTGGACTTCTAATTGTGTATATTTTTTTTATTTATCAAGGAACTTCTCTTAGAATAAATTCTCTGAACTTGTTTTTTTATCCCTTTTAGTTTATTCTATAATGATTTTAAAGTTTAAAGATTTTAAAGGGCTAGAATTTCATTTTTTCTGTCAAAATTTTTACGGAGCAATGATGAAATGTCTCATTTTATAAAGAATTGCGACAGAATGTTTTCATGTGAACGTAAAGAAAACTAACAGGCAAAGCTTAAAATTCATCTCCAGGCCTAATTGAATAAATTTCCATTTTCCAAAGGTATCGTGAAAGTATAACGCAAGTAGATGAATTACATCGTTTGAAAGTGAATTGGGAAATAGAAGAACAAAAAAGAAAGAAAAAAGAAGAAGAAAGAATAGCAAAGGAAAAAGCAGAAAGAAAAGCCAAAGAAGAAGAAGAATTAAAACAACAGAGAGGTGATTACCCAATATTTTGGTTATTATGTTTCATCATTGCTACCTAGCATTTAATATTTTATCAGTAATCTACGCCATACATTTTGTAGTCAATCACCCTTTAAGGCCATTCAGTACCTGGAGACAGGTATAGTGATTCCCATTATAATTAATTAATTCATTTCTCGAAGGGTACTGCAGATATTTACTTAATTCTTTCACTAATTGAAGCGTATAGAAGAATTCTATGCCGTCTCTCAATGGGAATCTTGACTATCGTAAACCAATTTACCAATTCAATGTTTGCAAAAATTAATTTTTCAAATAGAAATGTACAAATCCTTTTTTTCTGTATTATTTTATTTGTAGAATATAAATCATTTCTATTTTGTATATTTAATATAAACTACTTCAAGCAGAATAAAAAAAATGAATAATTCATACCAGCGTTCGAATTTTGCAGTAGCCTGGTATCCTCAGACTAGTAGATTTTGTTTTTGGCTACTGAAATCAAAACTCTACTAGCCAACTTGGCTAGTGCATATTTTGAAAGTTTTTACGACCATCGGCACCCGATTTAGTGTTAAAAGACGCATCATCGCCGCTTCTAAACTCAATGTTATTGGTTCACATCATGACTGACATGTCAGCATTCCCGCCATGTATTTAAAGACATGTCAATGCTGCTAAATTCAATATTATTGTGCTACATCAATGAAATATAAAATAGGTTCATTCAAATGTTAAAAAATGTACTACCAACTTTCAATGCTATAGAAAAAGCAGCAAAACATTTTGATAGCAGACAGAATGACTGAAAAATTGTGTTATTTTATTCAACAAAATTGCATTAAAGTGTTTGGCTAGTAAAATTATTTCTTGGCTAGTAACTTTCATAATTTACTAGCCTCAATTGCTAGTGCTTAAAAAAATGAAATTCTAACCCTGCTCTGGGACAACTTTGGGAAGCTGACGATTGGTAGCTAACGTGTTAAATGTAAAATAAAAATTGAGTCTCAGGTAAACTAGGGCAGTATTACACACTATTCGGTACAACATGATTTTAATTGGGGGTGTATTCTAGACAAGTTACTAACTATATCATACAATACAATGAAATTATAACACAAAAAAAAAAAAAAAAATGGGACTAGTTTTTCTCGGTGCTAACGTTTTGAATATTCAATAAGATAATTAAATACATTAAAATTAACATAATATATGGGAGGTTAGCACAGAAATGGATGTAAAGATTTTAAACAAATTTAACTATACAGTGCAACTTAGTAATCCTGAGATCAGTAAAAACTCAGTAATCAAGAAGCATTTTATATTGAACTTTCACAAAACCCAAATGAAAGTGCATAATGATACCACACAGGACACAAATGAAAACTTACCACGAAATAAATTAAAATTGGAGTCATCAGCATCTGCATTATTATCAAAAAGTTCAGGAAATGAAACTGAACCATCACCTATACCATACCACATTATGAAAAAGAAATATCACATGCTACAGAATATGTGAAGGTTAAAACTATCAAGTGCAATATGGAAAATTAATTCATTTTATAGGTTTAATATTTAGTGATACATTTCAGTTGACATGTTGGCATTTTCTACAGAGATTTTTTGATTTGTTTTTAAACATTAATTTTTACATGGTTTAAGTATGTACATATAAATTTTATTGTTCTGAATATTGTGGAACAAGATTAAATGCAGCTTTGAAAGTTTCAAATACTGAATGCAGTCTGATATTTAAAAATATGTATTTCTAATTTTGTCTTTTGTAAAAACGTATTTCAATCTACATAATAATTTTTAAGGTTTCTTAAATTAAGGAAAAATTGATCCATCATCATAAATTATATAAAGAATTTGTACATCACGTGCGATTTTTATAATTTACGATGTGTTATTCATCTATTCCAATGTATATGAATTTTTTCTCTTCATCTTCTGTTTGGTCACTAAAGCTGTCAAGAGTATAACTTCAGAAATGAACAGAATGAGAAATACATATTTATCTTGATTTAGATGGAATATACATGACTTTTTTATTTCCTAACACATCGCAACTTATTAATTCTAAGAAGAAAAGTGGTATTAGTAAGAAAGATTATAACCACCATCAATATATTAGTGATAGTGATAAAATGTGGATGCAGTGCAGAAACTATGATTCATATTACTTCAGTTAGTTGTTATACAATATTGGAGTGCAACATAATAAAATTTAACCTTTAATGTCAGCTTAAGGAATCAGTGTTTTTGTTACAATATTTGAATTTATTAAGATATTAAAAGAAAAAGTAAGATTGAACAGTTTCACTATACAGTTTATTATGCTGTCACAACAATTATACTAGACATGTTCAAATGAAACCCGTTCAAAGCTTTCCATTTGAATAGTTTTGGTTGATTTTCGCAAAAAAAGGCACCAAAATGATGCTGTAGTATTGGTGTTCTTATATTTTCCCTAAATTCACTTTTGAATGTGTCGCGATATTTTGAAAATGTCAGGCGTTGTTAAAACGCCTCCTAATAGGATATGTGAACGATTATTCCTTTTTTCACTTATGAGGAATGCAAATCAATCAAATTTGTGAAAATTAATAAAATAATGTTATTGACAGCAAATTCTCTAACTAAGAAGTCAAATCTCTGTTATTTCTCATCCCCCATGGCCACAATATTAAAGTTTGCTATCAGATTATGGACCACATTGCGCTCTGCTGGGAGTGACAATTTCGCCTTTTTCTTACTACTCTTATGAAACATTTGCTACTAATCGGCAAATGTCGTCTTCGGCAAGATGTCAAGAACTTTTATCCACACACAGTACATATTTCCAAGGAATTTTCTGTAATTTGCTTGATTTGTAACCCATCTTGATTAAAAATCGAATTACTACTCATATATCTCATTTGGAGGGATTTTATCCACGCTAGATTTTTTCAAATGCCGTCACGGATTCAGAAATGAATTTAGGGAATATATAAGAACACCAATATTTCATCTATCACAGAATATCTCTTTAATTCTAGAAATAAATAATTGACTTTACTTTTACAAATGGAATCACGATTCCTTATAAAAGTACAGATGAATGATTCAAATGAAAGAGACATTGCAATAACAGATTCCAATAACATAAATAATTTCTTAGTAAAAATAAGCCTATTAATAATTATGATAATGAGGATGAATATCAATTCACTAATTTGCATATTAAATGTTTAGTTCCATTAATTACATTGGTTTTTATTTTTTAAATATGGAAATTTTACATTATTCCATACTGTCTTATAATCCTTCTTTTTGACACCTCCTCTGACACAATTTCTGTCAATTTCCTTTCAAACAATATATGAAAAAAATCTGTCTATGGTGGTGCTCCATGTTCCTTTTCGATTATCTTCCCAAAAAAGAATGTTGTATCTATTTTTTCAACGTTTATCATTTTTCTATTTTTTGTTTATACATGTAGATGTTGTATTTGTTTACTACTCTAGATAATATTGTTATTTATCTGATTTTAACCTAAACAATTATTGTATTTTCATCACAAAATATATAAATGAATATGAAATTAAGAATTCTCACCAATGCATGTGTTATTATTGGTAGAAAATAAGTGTGCTTTTGGATTTTCAATTCTTTTATGTACATGCCTCTCTCGCAAACATGACGACCATTTGTACTTAGCAAAACTGACAATTTTGACAGGAGAAAGTTTTCTTTACAATGTAAACAACAGTGATCCTTTTATCCACCCTTTTGTTATGGGATTAGGACTGTCAAAATGTGCTAAGTAGAAATGGTCGTCATGTTTGCGAAAGAGGTATACCACTGTTTTCTTGAGCAAATGTTCATTAGAATGTGTATTGGTTTCATTTGTGCAGTTCTAAATTATCTTAAAATGTATTAAATATGTAGATATTAAAAAGTATTAAATGTCAAACTATTTTAATGAATTTAAGAGTCTCAATAATAATAATTATAATAAGTAACGTAAATCAAAATTAAAATTTAGTTTGTGCGGTACAGAAACTTTAAGTATTTTAATTTCCTGCCGTACTTGCACAATAAACTAATTTCAATATTTGTAAACTGATATTTAAAAATAAATCCCTGCACTAAAAAATATTTAAAAAGTATTACCGATAAGATCAACATGGGTGATAGATGGATTTAATTCCTGGATATCCTCAGCCTGGGCCTGATTTCGACAACTTCTTGGCTGAGCATTAAAATCAGGAGGAACATAAGCAGCAGCCTGTTGCTGAACTTGCTGCTGAATATGCTGCTGTACATGTTGTGGAATATGTTGTACATGTTGCTGTACAGGTGACTGAACATGTTGTTGTACAGGTGACTGAACATGTTGCTGTACAGGTGGCTGAACAGGTTGATGTACAGGAATGTTGTAATTCTGGTATTGTTGATAATTACCATGATAACTGCTAACATTTGGAGCAGTATATGAAGAAGCCATTTGATTTTGATAAAACACATCCTGAGGCGAAGGTACTTGTACTAGAAAAGAGAAAGAGATTTTTGTGCTCAGTCTGTCATCAGATATTTTTTTTTAAATAAATAAATCACTTTATGAACCCATACATTACAATCACATGGTTTTATTGTTAAAGAATAAAACAGAGCTGCACATAGGTCACTCTTTCTCTTTCCTGCAAATGATAATAAAAACGAAACGCCACATTTCTTAGGGAAAGAAATATTTTATTTTCTATTTTTTGTATATTAACAAAAATGAACTTGCTGTACATTACAGTTTAACACATTTTGATGTTTATTTAGAAAAATATTGAATAACCACATTTTTTGTGAATATCTGTCAATATTAAACCCTGATCCCCCTTCGAAACAGTGACCTATGTTGCAAATACATAGAAATAAAACTACAACTAATCCACAGAAGAACCAAACACCATTTGCAGAAAATATCATTGAAAATTGACTATTAATAATAATCCTTCTAATAAAGAAGTATTAACAAATCATCAAGTTGATAAATAAACATTAAGTAGAATGGTGTTACACTCACAGGTAAAGGAAAAAAAAATCCCACATTTAAAGTAATTCCATTAAACACAATACTTATTATTTCAAAGATGAAGAATTTATTTCATTCAGTTTCAGAAAAAATCATACAAGTTTCAAAGAGACATACCAAAACTAATTTTGTTCTAACAAACATACCAAAACAATACGGTACAACCAACATTTAAAATTCAAATGCCATTTAAATATTAATAGATATCTCACATAATTATATAGGTAGAAAAAAAGATTGTAGAAACAAAACAATTCAAAATTAAAAGGAAAGTTGAAATGAATCACATTAAAAAAAATATGAAAGTGACTTTGTAATGCTTAATAATAAGAAGAGCTATAAATATTTTTGAATCATTAATTTACAATGGCAAACATTTGCAACAATAACAACATGTATAACTATACTGTATATAAGAGTTATTTTCTTATTCTTCATTAATGTTTGAAAGATGAGAGCACTAAGGAAAAGTCATATGGCCATTTTTTAGAAACAAGATTCTCAACCATCAAAAATTAAAAACCTGCAAGTGTTAGAAACATTCTAAAGCCACGTTCATGTTCTTTAAATTAGATCTTTTTGATTAATTAATAAAAACAATTTCTTGATTTGTTTACTTAATTCATTTAAAACAAACGGTGACTAATAATGATTTACTACATAATAATTAAAATAACAACTAAAACAGCATTTGAATTTTCCATAACTAATAATAATTATACATTTGTGTACGATAACAATAACTCTGCAAATTCTACTTAAAAAAATACACAAACTTTTTAGTTTAAAATACACTCCAACTTCATCACAATATATATTCGATACTCATTAATTTCAACTACAAACATAAAAATAACAAAATATACATTCAAACACTACCAAATGTGTGGTTAGTATCCATGGATTATTTAAAATAAATATATTCATTTCAAGGCACAATAATAAATTTTAAGGCTGTTTTTACAATTCCTTTAAATTTGTTCATATTTGCATTATATAATAATTTTTCATGTTTTTTTTTCATTATCACAATGAAAACAAAATGCATTACTAATAAAATATACAGTAACTCTGTTATAAGTAATTACAAAATAAGAATATATCACAATGTTGTAGGATTACGGTATACTATTCAATAAAAAGGAAGATAAAGTCTATTAACATAAAAGAAAGTTGATTTGATCTAAAAAGCACTGATGCTTATATCACTAAGTTCATGTAACTGTCTGTTGTATTATTTGCAATCAGTTCACAATTATGAAATAAGAAAGACATTGATAAATACTAACAAATAATAGAGTAAATTAAATGCACATTATTGTTCTTTCATTAATGTTCCGCAAGTTTATAATAAATTACAGAGTTGTATTCACTCTTTGAAAAACATGTTTTGGTTTTAAATGTCATTTTATTTCACTGCAAATACTAGGTTATGGACTTGAGTTATTTTTTTAGAGATAGTCATACTTTTGTAACTTCAAAACTAAGTTTAAGACTTATTGATATAAGTAAAAAAAAATATATAGGTAACTGTAATTAGAGTTAAAAAAAAATATATAGTTATGAATGTCTTTGTTCAATGATGTAGCATTGATTTGTCATTACATCTCTTAGCTCTTAAATACATTACACCAACATATAGCACAGTATAAGGTTAGAAGCTTATTATTCTAGAGCCTTACTATTTTACAAATTTAAAATGTTGTAAATCTGATATTCACATCACTACAAATCCATGTAAAAAGACATAAGATGAAATTAATAATCAAATAAATTAAATAATGAATATGTGTCTTTTACTGTTTTATTTATCAGTTAAAAGAAAGAGGCTTTAAATATAAACATTATTGAATCCCTCATATTATAAAATTGATTTTATAATATCTAAGAAGTGTAGCATTTTAATTAAGTGAAAACTTTACTGGAAGGTATCATGGTCTCTAAGTTTACTGCTTTTAAAATATGTAAACTAAAAATATATAATTTTTAAAATATAAAAATACATGATACTTATTTAAAACAAATAAAAATCCTCAGCTGATGTGAATGAATAATGGTGTGAATTTTCTGCTAAGGATTTTCATTAGAAATCATGAGATTTTGATCAATAAAAAAGTTTCAGGTACTAGAGAGTATTGCAATATGGTACATGGAGAACAGAATGTGTGTTAGTGGAATACATAAGACTAAATATTATCCAGGAAAATATTCCGTATTGCTAAACTTTCCAATAACATAAAAAATATTAAAGTAAATAGCAAAAAAAAAATTCTGTGCTACATGCTGTTAATGCAATTCATGTTAACAACAATACTCAAAATGTGCTTCATGGTAGGTATTTTTTTGACACAGAGAAAATTTTACCGAAGATTTTAAGTTATATAAATACGAGTTACATTGTGAGGGTTTGTAGTAACATAAAATCAAATCAACCAATTATCACCTACAGCATAATTGCAAGTAATGAAATAAACCACTAGTCTTACAAAAATGATTAGGTAAAATAGTTATCAATTACTTTTTACTTAATTTTAGTTAATGAAATATTGCAGTGATTCTGTATTTATATTGTGAGCTTCCATAAATATGGATGACTATTCTGTAATCACAGCACTTTAGCATTTATAATATAATTTTTTATATGTGAAGGCAGCTACAATAAACTTCTTTAATTTACAATATCAGTTCGTAGAAATGTTTTGGTTATATTGAGTAATTTGTTCTCTTCATGTTAGTAATGAAATAGGACAAAAAGGATTATGTTAAAGACAGTTTTGTTCCATGTATAATAGGCCTCCATTACACAGTTACATGTTAAATAAAGAAGAAATAGGATGAAGGAACAACCAAAATATCTCTTAACTACAGTTACTTAACTCTAAATAAATTATACCTACTTTAAAAACTCGTTCAAAAGTTAATGTAGTTTGTTAAGAAAAAATAATAATAGTCACAAATTTGGTTGAAACATTTGAAAATTATTAGTCTAATAGGTATTAAAAATACTTAATTATAAGATTGTGTAAAAAATGTCAATTGAATTATCCTGAATTCCTACAATACAATAAATAATATTTAAAACTGCAATCCCTTTTTTGATTCAAAATTTCTTTCATAACTTGCAATTATGAATAACCACATGAATAAATAATATAAAATTATTGCACAAGCCTTTACCTGATATAGCAAGTCTACTGAATATTCTTAGACTCAAATAATATTCCAATAACTTTACATAACTGACTTTGTTTGAAATAAGGGCTCCAGAAAAGTAAGCAGTGATTCACTATGATAAATCTTTTTTTAAACAAGTAAACATTCTCTCAAAATATATTCATGTAGTTGTCAAGCCGTTATATTTATTTTTCTAAATTTCAGTACATGTAGTATTACCCTAATACAGTACTATAATCTTTTTGATATGAGGTAAAAGCCCGTGACACATAAAGACATTGACGAAATATCACATAATTTCACTCTACCATAACAATATTTGAAGTGACATTAATTGATTTGATGGAAAAATACTTACCCTACCATTATTACTAAATATCTTCTGACAATTAACCATTCTTAATATAAATATAAAAACATATTTTGTTTGTAAAAGCATTGAAAAATAGCATCAGTCATCATTGACTTCTTCTTTTATGTTAAGATGATTAAAGTTCCACCTTGCATGAGGTTTTCCTGTTCTTATCTTTAGATATTTTCTTCGATGACCATTTGGTGTTTCAATCTTCACTTTGCTTGATATGCTAAGATCTTTAAAAACAGGAAAATATGCCAATAACAACAAACACATAATTTATTATAGAACACTGTCCATTCATTCATTCAAACAAGAAAATGTCAATTTCTGCACTATGAATTTTGATAACAAAATATTTTTTTCTCTACTGAAGTTGTCTGTTTTTTAATTTTAATACTGCTGCTGTAAGTGCAGTCCTATTGTATAGTAATTTCTTCAATGAAAGTATGTTATTATTTATTTTCAAAATATTAATTTAAAACTTTTTACCATAATCTGTAATACGTAAGCTTGCATTTTACTTTTATACTAATTAATAAACTTAAAGGGTTACCTGCAGATAACGAATTTCCCATTTTCTGTGATTTTCTTGTATCTTATATTATTAAAGAATTTTTACAAAAAGTTTGACATTTTTTGACCCAACGGATC
>JAQIWE010003366.1:0-11900 GCA_034698565.1 Campodea plusiochaeta | reverse complement strand
ATACCCGTAGAATTAAAAAATAATACCGGTAATAGTAATTATTATTATTAGTATTTTGCAGTTGTAAATAATACATCTATCAAAATCTTAACAAAATATAGGCAATAACATTAATATTATCTGTGATCCTTTTTATTATTTATTAGTGGACAAGAAATATAAATTACATTATCACAGGTAAATTTATTATTTACTTCAAAAATAAAAGTCGTTTTCCTACATGAATATATTAGTTTTAAATAAAATTGCATATAATGTGTGATTGCATTGCAACAAAACTAAAATTAGTAGTTATTCGAAATAGCCTATAGAAACCCGAAAAACTATAAAATAATGAGTAAAAGCTGAAATACATTATTAGAACTTATAGAGCAAAAGCAGTTGGTCAACTACTCTTATCTCGCTCGACTTCTTTCCGTATACAACGAGAGGAGAGACGTATCTTTTCGTAAATGGTCTTCGTATACATAATAAAATAAAAGCTAGGCTAATATACATTAATAGTGTGTACATAATATAAATAATAGATTTTTTTTCTGACTGTATCAGCAAAGTATGCCCAATCATTTATTAATTTACTCCAGCAAAAACATATTACGCGCGTAAATTGTACAATCTCTGAAAAATAATATTAAATTAATGTATAATACAGTGCTCTTATTGGAATTCCAAGTTTATACAGTGCTTAGTTGATCTGATTTCTTCTATTACGTATAGACCTACTGTATAGCTATATTATGTATAAATGCAGATTCACTGGAAACTTTTGTTCTGTAAGTTCCTTTGCTTTGTCTTGATTCATTATTTATCACAAAGAATACCGCATGTAGCAACAAAACTTAAAGCCTTTGGTCTTCTCTTGTACATATTTAAACTTTTTTTCTTCTGCAGTCATTTGTTTTAATCTATCTCAAGTTCATTACTTTCTTCTTTATTAGGTCTTAAGGTATCACAGACTCTCTGCTGAGAATAATTTTCTATTAGCTTGAAGCTTTATGAGAATTTTTTATTAAAATTTCTTTTTTCTGACAAATTACTCCAGTAGAAGGTTGAGAGGGTTTCATGAAAAGAAAAGGGAGTTATTTTTCATTTCAGTTTGTTCTTTTGACTGGAAATGATTCTTTTGTGAGAGAAATTTATTTATAAACTTCTTTTGAAAAGTGTAGCATACTCACTTGACTTGCAAATCTTCTACCTTCAAATATTGGTAATAAGCACGAGAAGCGACTGCTGTGAAATGATAGCCCTTCAAATTATTTTTAATGCCCAAGCTTCCTATACTTCATATGAATTAATATTAATGAATACAAAGTGTGAAGCAGTATATTAACTGATACATAAAATCAAGCTAAATTATTACTATTTTTTTTTTCTTCTCTCTATTATAAGAGAATTAATCTAAAAAAATCATATAAATCTTTCAAGAATTTCCAATTTTAAATTTAAATAGGTATTATACAAAAATAATTCAGTAATGTTATTAACATACAGTATTTATATATGAATAATTATAATTAGTCTCTTTATAAAATGGCTGTAATCTTTCACCTACTGTAGTTATTTTTTTATTTTTTGTTTTACAAATGCGAGTGACCATTATTTTTACCTACTTTCTCATTTCTCCAACATTCGATAAAAGTACATAAGCAAACTTTAATATCAGTCGTATTAAATTTATCGTATCACTTATAGTTACAATCAACAGTTACAACTAACAATAATATATTTTTATTGTTACAAAAGCATACGATATTGCGAATTTGTGCTGTAAGGCTAGAGTCAAAATTACTTCCAATAATCTATGCTCCAATCCAAGAAAATTGAACTTTCAAAGTGTATTACACTGACATCTTTGAGTTCCATTTATTTCAATTCTTGCTTACTATTTTCCTCATTCTTGTTGCTTTTAGCAGCTCATCTCAAAAAGCTCCGAATCAGTTCCCGTATAAAAGAAGTATAAAACGGAATGGCTGAAATCGGCAGGGCACGAAACGTGAAAGTCTATATACTGCTATAGAAATCACCCTTTTATTGAAAAAGACCTCTTTTGTGCTTGGCCTCTTTCGATATGGAGCTGTATTTCTCTTTTATCTTTGCAATGGGACTTTCTTTGTCTGCTTTTTTTTCTTATACTGTTCTACAAAAATATCCTCTTTCCTTTCGTTTTACACTATTCTTCAGAATTATCTTTCTTTCTTTCGTACGCTTTTTTCCACAAGAACCTTTACATTTTCGAGGAATATATCATGAGTGTTTCACCAAATGTCGCTGTCATTGTTGACCATTGTTATTATTTCATATTTTATTAAAAAAATTCTCTCACTTGATTTATATCTCCTGTGTATATACAGAAGCTTTGGAAATATTGCCTCCTGTGGAGTTTCATATTGGAATCTTACCACGTGTATTTTTTCTAATAGAATGTCGACCACAAGCTGAGATGATATTTCACAGAAAAATGTCTATTATTAATTACGGTTTCAATCAGCATTTTACTTAACACAGGAATGCAATGACGTATATACAGTATGAACACCCTTTCCTATCAATGACGCCTTACCTGGTACCGACGTTCTGTGAAATTTAATTCCAGAAATAGGTTTCTAGTGTAAGGTAAATTACCATGTATATTTTTCTATTACAATTTAGAAATACCTAAGAATTAATAAGGTTATGATAATAAGTTATATTGATGGTTGTATTACGGTAAATTGTATTTAATAATATAGTTGCAAGGTTACGACGGTATACGTCTATAAATATACTCCCTAGCAGTATTCCATCACAATATTAATGAAGTTTTACGAATGTACATCGACATAGGAGTAGAAATTTAATTGAATATGTTTTCAAATAAATAAGTTGTAATTATGTATATTTGAATGAAGTATAGAGCCTAACATTTCTCAAATTATACCCAGAAGGCAAATATACTAACAATACTGACATATTTTCTTAGCTAACCGATATTGGTGTTCTGAAATGGTCCCATTATTACATCTTGTAAATAAAGAATTATGGAAAACTCGTTGAATTAAATATATTTGACATATCCCTCTTCTATCTACTTTGTATTCCAAGTTATATTTTCAAGTGTTAACAGAAAGATCGTGTTTTTCGTTATATTATATGTAAGTAAAGTATGAGACGTTTACAGAGGAGAAGTGATGTATACGGTGGATTCTGTTTTGAAAATGCTTGACATATACTGTAGTCCTCACTTCTGATGTTAGTCAAACGAAAAAGTACCGACTGAAAGTTTGGCTGTTAAATATGGAAATATGTTTCTAATTTTCAAACAATACTTATTACGAGGAATATGAGCGCGTTTGTTTATATTCTTTGTAAAGTTTCACTGAACACCCCTTGTACCGTACATAGACGAAATACCTTATTGTTATAGTGTGATATGAAAAAAAAAATAAGAATGTTATTTTTTTTTTTACTGTGCAGCAAGTTACGTATTTCGATTATCCTATCTCCAATGCAATATATTGCATGTTCGTATCACTGAATTTCAGCTATAGATTCAATACAAATGACCTCTCTTGTTTGTACCCAACCAAATAAGGTTAAAAGCACCTAGAATTTTTCTTTCCTTTGAATTCTTCCATTAGAGGATCTAGAATTCCCATTAGAAAAGTTGACTTTGCAGTAAGAGGCCTTTTCCATCATTTCCTTGCAGATACTCCGGATCTTGCTCCTCCCCGGATAGTGGATAAAGTTTCCACAATTACCGGAAAGAAGGGAGAAGACATCGTCATACCTTGCGTCGCCCAGGGAAACCCTCTTCCAACTTATTGGTAAGGTTTCAAATGTAGATGTCGTGCATGTTCTTTGCTGCAGACAAAATATTTTTTAGAATATACAGTATAGTGTAATTAAAAACTTCATCTGTTACAATAGTGAATTGTTTACCACATTCGTTATATAAATATTATTTCTGCGGTTTTAACTTCTATTGTGTATATTTGTTATTTAATATTAACAACGACTAATCAAATATTACCAGAAAATATTTAATACAATAATATACACTAATATCTATTTGTATATAACCTCAAAGCTGTAATGTACTCTTAATTTGAAAATTAAAAACGTCAATAGCAATTCGAAATCTGCAAATTAAAACAAAGCGTTGATTAAAGAGCATTTCATTGAAATTAATAATATTGTGGGTTTGTTTTACCAAAACACAAACAGTGAGTTCATCAGTATTGGTTGAATATATTCTTGTTTTCAATGTATTCTGATAATGAATGATAATTGTCGTGCAGATTCCTAAACCAACAATATACACCATATACACTCCGATAACATCAATCATTCTATATATTTCATGTGTTAAATAAACGCTAACAAATTTGCGGTCTCGCTTTTATTAGGGATACTATTTGCAATATACATTACCAGTAATGGAAATGGCATTGTTTTATATTGTTACTATGGAATATCAAAACAAGTATATTCCACTTTTACTGCTATGTGGCAGCCTATAGGAAATATAAGAATGCGACTTATAACATGACTATTGTTTTTAGTGTTTGCACAGCGTATTTTACTACAGTGTGTTTCAAGCGATGCGTATTACGATAATTTTTTTTTTTTTCTGTTAATGCATCTTTTCTGCGGTATGATTCCGTTTGATCTATATTGAGACATTGCGAGTAAATGAATTTGAAATCTGTAGATATAGGAGCCCAAAAAGTCATTTTATATTGTTACTTATTAATTCCATCGTGCTACTGCAGCAATTTTGTATTTTCTCTAACTTACCCTTTAAAAACTGCTTTTGATTTTTGATCTCAAATTATTACGAATATTTCCTAGGACTGAAAAATAAAAATATCGAATAATATGGAAATTATGAAAAAATGTCAGTATTTTCAAAGATACAGTACTTTTGAAACGAAAATATTGCTTTTGAATTTTTTCAGCATAATCTTTCAAAGTCACCGATTAAACATACAAATTAATAAATATTGTGCAAAGAGCCTTTACAGTATCTAAAGTTTTTTAAATTAAGTTTAAAAAAAGATGAAGGATCCACTAAGAAAGTTCAACGAATGACGATATTCTGCTTTTAAATTTACAGATTTTTAAATTGTGAGCACAGAAAACTGAAGTTTAAAATGTCTACAGTAACTAAGTATCGTTTGTGGAATAGTAATTATAATAGTGCAATTTAATACATTTTCTTTCAAAACTACATTTATTTTCTTATCTCTCATTTTCATACATTAAATTAACTTTTGTGTGTCCTTGTACTTTCTAAAGAAGCTTCATTTTACAGCATCTCTCTATATGCTTATAGCAATGCAATAACAGGCGCAATACCAGCATTCTTTTCAGACCGCTTATTGTTAATGTTATTCAGAATTTGTACCGCAGTGCTATGAAGTCTACCATTTATAGTGCATGTTTTCTGGTATCTATACAAGTGTATAAGAAAATTACCAGTAGTTATACTTGAAACAGCTATTACACTTCTTGTGTGACTGTATTTGTATACTGTATATAGTTTTTGTAGCCATCTGCATATACATAAAATTCTCATTCGAACTCCAATAAATTTACATATTTTCTCTTTAGAGCATACACAATTCTCTTTCAAATATAGAGCGAATATTAATACGAAAATAATGCATTAGATGTCACTAACCCTCTATATATACATATACAAGTATGCGACAGTAAGTGTGTAAAATGAAAGAAAACAAATGTTAGTACTGTAAAAGGAATTGATGCAGAACTGATTTAAACATTCTCACTTTGTTACAACGTAGTGTACGATAAGTAAGTATATATTGAAATACCGAAGGTATCATAATCCATTTGACTAGTGACTACAAATAGTTTCAAAACTGTAAAGTTGGATGAAAATAATTATTTTGACATGCCATACATTGTAAATAAATTAATGTTGATGCGTCTGGCGGGTTTGGTGGTTTCCTTACTTTACGGGCAGGTGCGAAAGATTCAGCCACCAATACTTCTTTCAACACTTCACAACACAACTTTCGCTCCGTGTTCTTTTGTTATTGTGCAATGTAATGTTGCTCTATTGATAGATTAAGAGTAAATTTCTATGTGCGGCTGTAACTCAGTTGTAAAGCACCTGTCAGGAAAGTACACGGAGAGTCGGAGACGTGGGTTCGAATTCCACCAGACGCACGATTTCTTATTCTTTTTTTCATTATTAATTTATTTACTATGTAAGGTATGTCAAAATAATTATTTTCATCGTATACCTTACTTGCTTTAATAATTATTAGGCAAAGTTGGAATACTAATGTAATAATTCAGGTAAAAACTAACGATAATTTTATTTTTCATCTTGAAAGAAATTTATTACTAACTCGTAAGATGTTATGGAATATTTTATAATCAGAGTGAATCAGTTCTGTAGTATGAACAGAGTAATGAATATGAATTTACTCAACAAGTAGTAATCAGCTTAGAGTATTAAAATTAATACACGGTGTGATACGTACAATAAGATGTCAAATAGTAATTTTTAGTATATTCATAATGGTACAGTTCTTATGTTCTTTGAGCATACTTTAGTTAAAAATTTATGTTCGAGTATGTTAGTTAGTTTGTATTATCTGCAAATATTTTCATTTCCATTTACTTCATTCAAATCCCTTAGCACTGTAATACTATAGCAAAATACTTGATCCCATCATACAGCAACAGATCAGGGAAATCCCCTTCAATCTACAAAATCAACTTTTCCTATAAGAATAAATTCCCGATGTGCATCTATTTTAAATAATCTAGTCCAGCAGCTAGAAGCAAAGGCAAATATTTTCAAATGAGCTTTTGTTCTATATAAAATTGTTGAAAAGAAGCAAAAAGACAAAATCGCTTGTGGCATTTATATATATTCGCTAAACTTCAGTCTTTTGTGACTTTTTTTTATTCTCTGTTCAATCTGTGCCTGTAGCAATTGCATGGATTTGAGTGGATGGGAATTGAGGAGGGGGGAAGGGGTACAAAGCCGGATTTAGTTTGATGTATTTGTGTGGTTGTCCACATTAGACAAAATTCGATATGGCTGAGATTAAAGGATTTAGTGGCAGAACATACATAAGCCATTTATGTAGACCGATACTCAAGGTTGAGTACAATTTTTTAAAGGTACGTAAAATATAATATGAAAATCAATGTTAGTACTTTATAGGGCAAGCTTTAAGAAGGCAGAAACATATAAATTCCATATACTTGCATAGTTAATGTGAAAGAACTTGCTTCCACGTATATAAAATGTAGGCTCTTATTTGAGTAATTTATAATTATGACTGGCATGTCAAAAATAGAAAAAGATTGCATTTGATCTGCTATTTTATCATTATGTGAGACACCATTAATATCTCGTAGAAAAGATTCTTTTACTTCAAATACAGGGTGATATATAAAAATGTTAAAACTTTTCCCTAAAATCAAGATTAGTCATTAATGATGCAGTGTAACATATGTAATAATTAGTCATTAATGATGCATATGTAACAAAATTCAGGTGGTTTCTATGAATTGAAAAAATATTAATTTCTAACAAGATAGTCAGCTGAGATTTTGATTTTCTGCAGCTATTATTGCTAAAGCGTTGCCAACTTTCTTATTTGAATAAGGAATCACTGTAAATTTTGTGTAAAAAGTTTTTGGAAACTTTATTCTTATTTCTAGGTCATAATTAAATAAATAATTGTAATTTATTGGATATACTCTAGATCTCTAGAAGAACATTTATAATATGATAAATTAAAACTGCCTTATCGTCCTTCTTAAAATGTTTATTTCAAACCGACCAGGTTTGATCAAAAGCTGAAACCTGACGGGTTTGAAATAAACATTTTGGGAAGAGCGATAAGGCAGTTTTTAATTTATCATAAATAACGCCTTTATTAATCAGCGAAGTTAGATCGGACTAACAGACCCCTTTTACACCTGCTCTACCTTTATTTATCTGAATTATCTCTCTCTCTCTCTTTGTTATACCTTCAAGTGATTTAAATACTATTTATTTACATTTTCAAAATCAGACTCTATTTTACCTTATCATTTCATATTACAGAAATAAAAACATCATGTTTATTGAATTCTCTTGATACTATCCTATATACCTTTACTTAAAGGAAGTGGTATTTCTTGTGATCACGTAACGAAGCAAGTAATCATCACAAACTCAACTTAAGCCTAGCAATATTAGTTAAAGTGAAAGACTGTTGAGAAAAGCTCTAATTAGAGAGGTTCAATCAAACCATCCCTTAGCTTGAAAGAGGAACAAGCACTTTGGAATAATTATTCCTCTTTACCGAATATGAAAGGAATATTAAATTCTCTTCTTCAAAGAAATTGTTGAGAGAAATGACGAGAGAAATTCCCATTTCTGACGGTGTGGTTTCAAAGTCATTCACATTTTGTTATGTTAAATGTTGGAAGAATGAGAACAACAGCTATTCGTCATTCCTGTTGCCTTATTACGGTAACAATACAGTCATCATTCATATGTCATAAATATACTTTAAATTAATGTTATAATTCAAATTATTGAAATGGTCGTTATCATTGGTCTCAAAGACTCACTATATTTAGGATACCAGTAACAGAAATGTTTATTAACATTGTCTTTAGGGGTTGTAATAACTGAAGTTAACAGAGGAATAAACTGATGAATTATTTTTCGCAAACATAAAATACAAATATTATAGTACGCTCAGTATATTTTTGCATTATCAACATTGTTCGAGCTTTTATCTTAGATGTATATGGTACAGAAATTCACCAATAATTTAATATTACACAGTATGTGAAACAGAATTTTCGATTTATGTGACACCAATAGTAGCACTACAATGTCTTTACTTTAATAATCACGTCAAAAATATTTATTGACATCCAAAATGTAGGATTATGTAAAAGGATTTTGAACATTTTCTGATTATTATGAAATTTTTTGTCATGTTGCGTACGTATTTTTTGTGACAGCAGTTTAGTTTTTAGTCTTATTGTTTTGAACATACGAATTTTTGGATTATTTTCAATGGTTGAAAATAGAAACCACGGAATTTCTTTCGGTGATCAACCAACACGAATGATTACATCATTAACCTTAAGAATGATTTTTCCTTCGAATAAAAAAAAAGAAAGAGCATTTTATGACAAAGGGTTTCAGAGATATGACCATTAGAAGAATTCAAAAGATAATAACTCTGCTGTGAGACTGTAACAAATTGTCGGAACTAAATAATTCTTTTTTCATGGAAAAATAAAAGGAAAATACTATCAAATTACTGACGAATTCTCAAAATTTCTTTTAAAAATTAAAAAATACATAATTATGGTAAAATTAGATGATTTAAATTCTTTCAGCAAAGTATTCGAAATCGAAATATACTCAAATATTGACCTAACATGTATTAAATTTAAAATATAATATTCAGTAGAAATACTACCAGGAATACAGTGTCCCGAATACATAAACATAATTAAATGAAACATTCAGTTGCTTTTGGTATCTTGCTTTAAACTAACATTATAGAGTGCAAGAGAACACTTAAAATTACAGAACATCTTCTATTTTTCGTCCATTTAAGTAATTCAGAAAGAGAAATTAATAACACTCATGTGCGTTTTGTGAAAGCGTTATTATCCCACTATATGCTTTAAATTTATGACCATCCATTTCCTTCCATAGTATAGTGCTTTCATATATCAGTGTCATTGCAGAATGTCTGGACAGTTTCTGGCATTTTTGCTCTCGACGCATTTTAAGAGTAATTCCGTTCACTGCTTCTTGAGATCATCTATTTAAATTACAGCCAACTTCTTCATATTTTAATAAAGACAAATGGACATAAAAATATTTGAGAAAAAGGAAATCAGAAGAGTGCCGTCACAAGTATTAAAGGAAATACACTAATGAAAAAAAAATGATCACTCCAAGCAGGTTAACTCAAATACTATTTCCATTTAGGCCTTCTGACGATGTGCTTGAATATTACCGTATGAGTGTAACATGATCATCGCAACTTTTATCATTGTAATTGATAAATTGGAAATCTACATTATATTGGAAAATCTATCCTTTTCCTTATCTTAGAAATTAAGAATAAAATTGTTCTTTATTATAGAAGTTAGATGCTAAGTAGCAGATACCAAGAAATTAGGCAATTAATTATAGGCTGACTTGTTAAACTAACTTTGTTATATCACAATTCTGCTGTTGTTTAAACCAAAAGTAACATATTAGTTTCAATGAATAGCACGAGTTTTGATGCTACTTCCATGATTACTTCTATTACGAGTTACTCATATAGATATTGTATGAATACGTATATCGTGTGTCCCGAACACTCGATGTCGAAGCTAAATGCAATGTTATATACAGTGAATTAATATAAGAGAAATCCTACATAATGCAAATAGGATAAAACTTGTCCTTACATGGAAATAAAATTGTACAGAAGACAAGCATCTGACAACTACATGTATAATCTGTTGATTGTTGATAAAGCAACTCTCTGTTGAAATTTGCAGACCACCTTGCCGTATGATGACATCTTGTATTTCTTCGATCTCATCGGCATCGCTATCTTGCCCAAACTATGTGTTTCAAAAGCGTTCGCCCAACCATCATAATAAAAATAATACAATTGTCGACGGTGTGGTTAGAACTTCGCTTTATAGCCACCCTTTACCCCAAAGTTGTATCCATGGTGCCCATTTGAAGAGGGTGGGAAACCTCAGGAATCATCCTGGAGGAATGTGATTATAACAAAAAACTGTCCACGCCGGATTTGAACCTGACAACTTGCCTAGAAACACCTCAGACTACAGCCGTGTCACTATACCACGGCGATTCCTGAATATTATGACCTTCTCTCGAACTGACGAACAATGTATATATTTGAATAATTATAATGATAATTATTAAGGCATAAGGAAATTCCATCACACGCATGAATATTTTTTGTTATTAACAGCTACTTCCTTTATGTAAGATTTTGTCAGTATATTTATTTTCGTTGCAAGTAATTATGATTTGAACATAATGAAAAATCTATATGAACAATTGTACATGAATAACAATATGTATACTTAAGTATAATTATAACACTTTCTTCATTGTTTACAGGTGGCATCGTAAACAGGGCGAGCCTGCCAAGTTACATCCATTGGAACTGAATGATAAGAAGTATCTTGTTGGTGGATCACTGGTTTTGCAAAATGTGAAGGTAAATATCAGTATACTTTTCTCTAAATATTCTTCTGTCAATTTTTATATTGAGTATCACTATAGTATTGCGTCTATTCAAAATCCGATCCGAATACCTTCAGCAATGAATTGTCGAATCGGATAGAAAAAAATAATTGAAGAGTTCAAAACAAAGTTGCAAAATGAACTCATTTTCCACGTGAAAGTTTGATCAGTTCTCAAGCTCTTCACCGATAATGCAATAAAATATTCTTTAAAAATCAACTGTTTTGTACTTTTTATCCTTATATGACTTGGCAATACCCTGTTATTACTATTCACACTTTTCTGACAACTTAAAAAAAAAACTTTTTAAATTTAAATTCAGTAAAAAGGATGATTTTGAAACATATTAAAACATATTTAGTAGCAAAGTTTTTACTGTTCAGAGCATACAGTTCATATTCTATAAAATCAAAATTTTCAATTTACATACTGATGATTTTGGACAAATATTAAAAATATACTGTTTATGATAGAATAATCATTCAAATGAAGTTTTATTTGATGTCAGCACTCAGTAGTCGTTACGTTTTAACTATTGCATATGTATGTGCTAAAATACATTGTACAGTTGTAATATTAAAAGTTCATTGCATCATTAAAAAAACATGCTGCTATTCTCCATTAAATACGATGT
>JAQIWE010003365.1:0-11900 GCA_034698565.1 Campodea plusiochaeta | reverse complement strand
GTAATGAGAATATCCGACAATTTGATTTTGTTTACAACGAGAGGTATGATCTCGAAACACCGCGAGTGCCGGGGGGGGTGGGACAATAAATATACAATATAATATGAAAAATTCCTTGAATAAAAGTCAATAACATAACAGCATTCTCTTTTGGACTCCAGATAAAAATTTATGGAACCTCGACGTCTAAGCATTCAGATTTTATGGTAACGTTAGACAATTTTGGCCAAATTGATGAAGTGATTATTTTGAATACTGGAATTTCTACGTTTTGATTCCTTAAATTTATTTGAAGAGTTTCCATATTAGGAAAATAATCATGCAGATTTGTAAAACCTTATTCCTTAAAATCGAGAAATACTTTCAAAGTAGTCATTCTAGGACAAAACTTTTGTAGCAAAGGTAATATTTCTGGACTGCCAACATGTATATATATTCTTTCAAGACTGGTTTCAGAAATTTCAGCATATGGAACTATGGATGAAAGATAATAATCAATTTGAAAATAATTCCCTAAATCTTTCAGATTTGTTATGTTATCTAATATTTTCTGTTATTTTCTTAAAAAATCAATGTTTATTTTCATTCCTTTCTTTCTTCATGAACAACTGAAAAGTTGTAAGTTATCAATGAGACATAAAAATCAATCTAATTTTCCTCTACTTAAATATTAAATAAGGTTTAAAAATAATTTTCAACCATCATGGTAACATGATTTATGAATAATTTATTTCTGCAAATTATCAGTGAAAAAAAAAACAGTATAAAATAAGATACAGCATAATAATGAAGTAGACATATCCACATGAAAGATAATTTTGAATGACAAGTCACAAATGCAATTTTTTAGGCATCCAAATCAAATTTACAATAGTAATTATTATCTTTCACAAATTTATAAACATCAGCCAATAAATATTTCCGACTTAAATTAAACAGAAGGAAAGTTGTCAAAGCTGGGCAAACACAAATAATTTCCGTAATAAAATCAAAATCATATTCAAGATCATCAAGAGCTAATAACTCAAGTTTTGGCAGAGGTATGGTTAATAAAGGACTACAAATATCTTTATTGAGACTTTCATTAGAATTTAACATTGATAACTGCAATTGTTCTACTGTATGAGCAAAAGAGGAAATCCAACAAATAGATTGAACTTTTGAGAATTCAAATATGACTTTGTTTAAAAATCTAAACCTGGTTTTACCATTCCAGTTAATTTTGCAACCGTTGATTGTAAGACTTTGTAAGTTAGGCAAACTCTTTGCAAAGTCCGACAGCTCAACATGTAAGTTTTCGGATTTTATGGTAACGTTCGTTAATTTCGGCCAGATCGATGAAGTGATTATTTTGTATACAAGTATTTGCTCATTTTCTTGTATAAAATGTATGATAAGAGTTTCCAAATTAGGAAAATAATCATGCAGATTTGTAAAACTTTTGTCAAAAGCGTGTGATGCAAACAAAGTTGTCATTCTGGGGCAAAACTTTTGTAAGAAAGGTAATATTTGCGGCTTGCCTTTACTTACACAGATTTTTTCAAGACTGGTTCCTGAAATTTGAGCATATGGAACTACAAAAAACAGATAATAATCAATTTCAAAATTATTCCCTAAGTATTTAAGATTTGTTATGTTCTCTAACAGCATTGGGATAATTTCTCTGAGTTTTTCTAAAATACGTTTTTCTAAAATACGATTTTCTACTGACACAGCTAAGCAAGATAAATGTAACTCTTGAAGAGTGTTACAACATTTATTTTTGATCTCAACATTTTGATACTGACGAAAACACAGTTTCCTAAAATGGCTAGCTAGCAGATCGAAGTGTTTAATCATGTTATCAAGGCCTTTGATAATTTTTATTTGTGAACACTCAAGTCCAATACGCTCAAGCAATTCTGGGATTACAGGAGCGTTAGTCAAATCCAAAACTAAAATGTTTTGTGAACGAAATATAACAGTTTTCCAAAAGAAATCAATGAAATAGTTTTTCACCGACCGCCGTTCCAGGAAATCAGCTCTTCTAGAAAAATCTATAGAGTCAACGTAATTTCTGTATTTCATGAGAAAAGAATTGTCTTCGTATTGATCAAAAACAAGATTCACTGAAAGATGTGGATTTTCAAGAAGCCAACAGTAAATAAACATGAAATCAATTTTTTCACTGCAAGAAACACGACAATCCTTTTCGAGTTTTACGTAAATGTTATTAATAACAGTAGATGGTAAATTGTGAATTTGTTCCTTAATTTTCACCATTTCAACACATTTTTCAACATGGCGTGGTTGGTGACAAATTGTACAGTGTATCTTGTGAATATTGATATTCTCCTGTAAATTCTGTTTCACTACATTAAGAGTCAATTCATAAAGGGATTGTACTTGTACACGAGGCATAGTTGTGTATTCTATATGGAAGAGGGTTGGTGTACAAAACAATCTGGAAATAAAAATTATTATGTTTGCATCAGTTATAAATGCAGATCCTGAAAAATTCGTCTGTAACTATAATATAGTTTATTGACTAAGATACTATGGATATAAATGAACAGAATCAGTAATGCCCATGTAGAGGAAAAAGGTGCCAAGCATCAAAATGCAAGTTGTTCAGGAGAGCCAAAAAACTGAAATCAAAATGTTGAAATCTGGTGTAAATTGGATATATTATGTAATTTTTTAAAGAAATTTGGGTAAATCTTACAAGTTAATTTATATATCAAAGGTTACTGAATATTAGAGGACCATAGGATTCAACAGTTAGGTGGTTTAGTACCCTTGATCCCACAAACGGGGGACTGACTTCACATATATAGGAATGATTGGTAAGGGTAGGTAGAGTGCGTGACCGCGGTTTCAACCCATAAGGTCATCATCAGGTACACTAGGTACGCAGCTAAGATTCCCCCCATAACATGGGGCGATTACGCTACACCGCAGCCCACTAGACCAGCAGGCCACGGTGAAAGACAGGAGAGTTAAACAAGTATTTTACTCACAAGATGGGTTTGACTGTATGGTAGGATTTTATTCTTAATATTCAGTGTTAATATTACAGATATTATATTAAGATGTTAACCTACTACTAAATTACCAATAGAAGCAAACACAGTTGCACAATCTAAAGGACATGAGAGGTTTATAATTGCTTCGAATCAACATAATGTATTAATTATAAAATGTGAGGCTTACAACTGTTATTAAAATAAATATACATACTACTTTAATACACATGTTATCTAAGACGCTACAGTTTTAATTTCGAAATGATATAAATTATGTGTGACAATGTCAATTCCTTTATTCATATGAAATCAATAAGCAAACCAATAAACAAAGGATTATAGTTATAATATTTTCAATTAAAAATATTGATCACGCAAATAAACATTTTTAGACACTGCAGTTAAATGGAAACTGGTGAAACTATTGCAAAACTACCTGATTTAGTTGTTTTTGTCAATAATCACTGTGTATTTAATTAAGATAACTAAGATCCATCTGCCTTTTTTAATCGTGTAGTAAGGATTTCGAAAGAGAGGGAGAAATATAAGAAAATTATGTTGAAGTCTACCCTCGATGTGCCACTAAGTTTAGCGACGAAAATTTTGGTGAAAACTGCTGATTTCAGGCAATTTTCCAGATATTTTGTAAAATCAGACTGCATTACTGTAATAGTTCACAATTATAACTTAATTTTACGTAGATTTGATTAATTTTAAGTGAGATTTTTAATTTTATCACCTTCAAGAAGTTTCAGACCCCCCCTCCTCCCGCTCCTCCCCTCTTTTGTCAGCGTATTTGTTTTACTTCGTAGACCTATTTCAATATTATTTTCCCACATTATTCATAATCAGCCCACATTGTTATCGTGAAAAATCCATTATTTATTCCATAATCAATCAATTGTTGAGTGGTCGGCCATCTTGGATCTGTCGTCTACTTAATAATCACATGGTGTATTATAATAAGATTTATGGACATTCAATCACTGCACTCTAGCGGAGAAAATGGGAAGTATAATAGAATGGAAGGGAACAATATGTATATTGGAAGATATACAAAATAAGTGTAAGGGAAATATTGTTAATAATAATTATAATGAGGTGCGGTATAGGAAGATTCTGTTAGAGTTTCCAGTCAGGGAATGTTGCTTTGCGTCATAATTTGTGGAGATGATGTCATAAATGAATAAAATTAAAAGAAATGAAATGAATGAAAAATGAAAAAAAAAAAAAAAATGAATTCAAAATGAACGGGTGAAGTGGTTTCGACCCATATTGTCAGGGACACTATAGGAACGTAGCTAAGTTTCCCTACATAACGATGACATTGTGGGTCCAAACTGTGGTCTCTTTTCTAGACAGCTGAAAAAGTCACCCTTTAGTGAGATTAAAACTAAGTCACTCGACTGTTGAATCTTATACTGTTTTATAGTATTCAGCGTAGTATAATATCATTTGATATTTAATTTAATATTTCGAGATTTGTCAAAATTATCTTCAGTTACATATTAATCCAATAACATTAATTTTTGAAAGAAAAAAAAATATCGAAAGTTTGGAGAAAAAAATCGAAACTTAAGTTGAAAAATTTAACAGAAAAGCAACAATTTTTACATTTTTTCCAACACATTTTATTCACTTAGTGTTTAAATAATAATAATTTGAAAACAAGAGTTCGAGAACATAAAAATTATTTGAAAAAAGGACAACCAGAAAAGTCTGCAGCAGCCTCACATGCATTATCACATAACCACCTTCTTGACTGGAAAAGATCTGTAGTTGTTCAGAAAGCCAATTACTGGAAAGCACGGAATATTCGAGAGTCTATTCACATAATGAAGGCGAAAAATACTGTCGTGAATGATAAAATTGGTCCTTATAATGTAAAAAATTGGTTGCCCATGATAAACAGACTATGAACACAGATTATGTATTATTAACTATTGTAACAATTTTTTAGTCTTGATAAAAGTAAAGGTTCTATGCATAAATATTGACAGAAATTGCTGTTTTTATTCGGATTAATAACGTAAAACAGTCTATTTAAATTAAAAAATTCAATGAACAGTGTAACTCCACCAGCCTCCTCACATAGGCGCCGACTACGGGGCTGCTCAGGGACTCAAAGCACCCGCTGAGCAGATCCAGGGGGTGCAAAGCACCCTCTGAATATCCTTTTCACAAATCAGTTTTCATTACTAGTATGTCACAAAAATATGTTTGGAAAATGAAAGCTTTTAAAAAACAGACAAAAACGCAAAATCCTGTAATTTTTGCTTCAAAAATTTTCCTGTTAGTTAGAAAATGTAAAATTTGTGATTAACTTGCTAAATTTTTATAAATGCAGGGAGAAAAATATTACTATTCGCCGATATTGAACAAAATATCACTAAAAATGGTCCGAAATAGAGAGTTATTACAATATTTTTTCAAAAATTTCTTTGCTCGCGCCAACCATGGTGGCGCTCCGCAGACGGTCTTCGATTTTTCACAATTTTTAAGCACCCACTGAAGTTTTCATAAGTCGGCGCCAATGCTCCCCAGACCTAAGAGTCCTTATCATCCTTTTGATATTCCTATCATAATAATGTTTATACTCTCCCAAACAGATCGTTCAACACTGTAAACAACAAACGATGTGACAACATTGTTTACTATCACTTTCATATCAACCTCTTCAAATAAACCTTATTATTCAATTGAAACAAAGGGTAATATATACTACATCATCATCATAGAAAGATATAGTGGATGACACACAGTAGTAAAGCAAAGTGTTTGTAAACAACATCAGTTACAAAGGGTATTATGTTACAAAGGGAGTGTTACTATATAACAAAGCGGTAATCATCAGTGGTGGCATTTACTGGAGAGTATAGAGTGTTATTTGATTCTGGATTTGACGATAATGAATGAAATATGATAAAATACATTAAGAAGTTCAATGTTCCATTTATGAAATATATTCGATTTTTTTTTTCATACACTGAAATTGCTGTCAAACAACAAGGGACTAAAAAAATTGTGTCGTCCCTTTTATTTAATTTTCAAATCTATTGTCGACAAAAAATGAGGTCAATCAACTTACTATATGTTTCAATATCTTTTAAGAGGTATATTTTAGGAACGAAATGTGGTCATACATAGCTTACATTTTTTGACATTGTCGCTCATATACCTCGCGCGCAAACATAAGACCCAAATGTATTTAGCACATTTTGACAGTTCTAATCCCCCAACAATGGAGTGGACAAAGGGATCGCCGATGTTTACCATTGTAAAGAAAACTTTCTCCTGTCAAAATCGTCAATTTTCTTAAATACATTTGGGTCTTATGTTTACGGGAGGGGTATAACAATAAATTTAGACTGGTGTCATTCCATACAAGTGGACGCAGATCTGTTGTTCTATCTAATGAAATATAAAACATATATTAAACAGTGTCCATCACCAGCAGGGTTAACTGTAAACTGACTCACTACTTCACGATACTTCCATACTTCATTAACACATGCATCTTTTAAAACGTACCTCATGAAGTCATGGTTCTATCTGCTCACGTTTACGAGAAAACACTTTGGAGACCTTAGAACTTGAATTCGTATTTGAAAATTTACAAAGAATATTTCCATAAATATTTTTTTTCTTCTACAATAGTTGCACATTCATTATTTAATTTATGACTGAAAATCATCTTTAAAAAAAATAGTATGTAAATAAACATATACTCTCTCTCTCTCTGCACATAGTGTCATGAATGGGTAACACTACAGAGTGGGTCAATTATCGCCCTTTTCTTATCGAGAAATATAGTCACCATATTAAAGTCACCATAAAATATTAAAGTCATATTAAGTCACCATAAATAAAGTCACCATATTATTATTATTAACCATATTTCAGAAAAATGAGTCTCCGCAGATCTGTACTGTGACAATTCAAATACCAGCAGGAATCATGGGACGCCCTTCAATAATACTTGATTCTTCTTCAGACAGTGACTCAGAATCACTAAACAGTGCATTGTTCTATGCCATTTACAAAAGGAAGGGAAAAAAACCAGTGAAAGAAGAAAACAAAATCCAAGCCATCAAAGCAGTTTTAAAAGAAGGAGGAGATATCAATGCTATTGACAAAAATAACAAAGGAAACACTTTACTTCATATTGCTGTTAAAAAAGGTTATTCAAAAATTACAAAGTTTTTGTTATTCCAACGTAATATAGATATTTGTATAGCTAATGAAGATTCTAAAACACCTTTGGAAATAGCAAAGAAGATGAAGAAAGCGCATTTAGTTGATTTATTGGAAAAACATGTTCCAGTGAGTTTTAGAACTGGACAATATGATGCAATGGGGTGCGAACGTAAATTTATTTCAAAAGAGAACGATAGCAACGAAGTTTTTAGAAAATCTGTACCTAAATATGTTTTGGGGGAAAGTTCGAAAAATTATTACAAAAATGAAAACACAAATTCAAAAAAAGGGTTTGCCTTAAGTTGCCATGGACTGCTTTTCCAGTTTAACTTAATTATGTTAATTATTGAAAGGGGATTGAAAAACAATCTGAAATTTTATTTAGGGACTGAAATAGAGCAGGCTGGGAAATTTGATGACGTGGTTTTTAAATTCGAGAAGTTTGGTAAATATGTGCATTTTCTCATTCAGGCCAAACATTTTAATGATAGAAGCAGAGGTGTATCTGAAAAAGATTTTTACGAAGTCGGGAAGAAGGGCAGAAAGCTCGCATTACCAACATATTTTAAATCATACTTGGACATTAAAAAAAATAAACAATTTGAGAACGAAGAAGTATTTTACTTTCTTTGCACAAATATATCTTTCAACCTTTCAGAAGTAAACCATATTCATTTGGAAAAGACCTTTGATGCGGCAGTGTTGCTTACAGAAGGAACATGCTATAAAATAAAACTGGAAAAAGGTAATAAGTTGCATAGTTTTTTAGTTGAAACATTTAAAGAACATACTAAAAGTACTTCTAACTCAGATGCAGAAAACGAGATTGAAATATTTCTTGATAAATTCATGTTTGTTGTTGATCTTCCGAACGAATATGAGTTGTACAATGTAGTAAAACGTGAAATAGGAGAAGACAGTCAATTTACTATTCGCGACGATGAACGTTTCATTCAATCATTTAGAGAGGAAATCATTAACTGGGTGAAAAGAAAAGATCAATTGTTTCTCTCAGCTGATGATTGTATAGAATTACTCAAAAAGATTGAAATAAGTAATAGTCGAATAATCGCACAACTTGTTAGTGATCATTGCATTTCGAAAGCACCGGACAACAGCGTGATTCAATTTAAAACAGAAACGACAGATGCTTTAAAAGAAATTTTAATGGACGGCTCTCCGAAATGTGTCGTTATCACATCTGATAGTATAATGTTGAGCAGTTTTAGGGTTTGTCAAGTACTTAGTGACGAATGTTGTTATAATTTTCTGTTCATCAACTTGGATATACTTTGTCATCATCAAATTAGAAAGCGTGTTTTGCAATGCTTGTGTTCAGATAATACTTTAGTGTTAGTGGTTCAATGCGACAGTGAAAGCAGAGAAGAACAATTGCTTGAGATAACCACTGATCTTTCAGACGCGAAATCAAAAGTTATTTTCATAATTCATGACAATTACTCTCCACAGAAAGTAATATGGTCGAAAGAAACTCTTCATTACGTAGACATACTCAATTGTGATGATTTAACATTGGAATCACAGCAGAATATGCTTCAAAAAACTATTTCTTTTCAAGGTCGAACAATTCCTTTGGAACAAGTAATTGGAAATAAATTTGAGCTTGTTACTGTAGAAACTCTTGGAAGTATGATCGAAGGAAAAGACATTGCAATTGGAAAACAAATCTCTGAATGTGGAGCACTAAATTATTATTACTTAGAGCGACTGTTTCAGTTAGTTGAAGTAAGTTTAGATAAATTAACAAAAGAAAAATGTAGCGATTGCATTCTTATTAAAAATGCAGATAGAAAATTAAAAGAGCAATTGCCAGATAGAAATTTCAAATTCTTTCAAGATTCAACTGATCGAAATATTACCAACAAAATCATTCTACGTGAAAACGGAAAACGCAGCTGTCATATACTCAAATACGAATCAGGAAAGTTATTCTGGTGTCAGACGTTTGGATCAGTTTTAGGAATTGCAAAATTTATTGAAGTCAATTCCGTTTACTTTCAAAGAGGACAATTCAATAGTTGCATTGGAAAGTATTCGGAAGATGATTTTTTAAGTCATGTTCAAAATCAAAAGTTTGTCATTATTTCTGACACAGCTGGCATGGGGAAAACAACTGTGTTGGCAAGTATTTCTAAGAAGATTGCAGATGAAAACTCTTCTCTTTGGGTAGCTAGAGTGGATTTAAATGATCATTCGCAAGCTTTGGCAGAAGGTCTTTCAGAACAAACTCGTATTATTTCTAATAGCCACACAACGATAGAATTTATTGCAACTAAGTTGCTAAATCTTCAAGGTACATCTCTCAATGTTTTTAGGTATCAATGTCTTTATGGGGGAAAAGTGGTGTTGTTCTTCGATGGTTTTGATGAAATCAGTCCAAATTATGATAAAATGATGATAGATTTATTCCAACATTTGAAGGAAACAAAGATACAACAAATATGGATTACCACAAGACCAAATATGAAAATGAAATTGGAGAGCAATCTACAAGTATTTGCCTACACATTAACTCCATTTTCAGGTGCTGAGCAGATTAACTTTTTAGTGGAATACTGGAGCTCTTCTTTAAGTGATGAAACTCTCGAAACAAAAAATAATTTTCGTAAGTTTGCAGCTGATGTAATTAATTTAATGTCCAAATCAATTAGTGACAAAGAGAAAGAATTCGCTGGCATACCATTGTTAACGAGGATGTTAGCAGAATCATTTGAAAACGATGCAAAGCAATATGTGTTAATAGGTACCTCCATTCCCACTACAGAATTTAGTATTATAAAGTTATACGAGTTGTTCGTCCTCAAGAAATATGATCTATTTCTTCAACAGAAAGTAAAGTCAGATCTCAGTATAGCAAGCGCCGATCATTCCAGGGAAAAATTATACAAGTTGATGATTGAAGAACACGAACTTTTAGCTTTTCACTCTATTTGTGATAATGAAGAAGTCAAATCAGTGTTACCAATGACAAGAGTTCGCGAACTCTTGCATGAAGTCGAAATAGGAAAAGATAAATCAGGAATTATCGAAGGAGTTTACAACAACAAAGTAAAATTCGTCCACAGAACCTTCTTGGAGTACTTTACAGCAAGATTCATGCTGAAAAATTTAGAGTATCATCCAATTTTCAAGAATTTCTTTTTCATAGAAATTCTCCTTAAATCACAATATCAGGTTACTAGATCCTTCATTAACGGCATGTTGAAGATTAAAAATATACAGTGTCACTTAACTCAAAGCATTGAACTAGAGAACTTACTGATCCGAATATTACACTCGACGGTAATGGAAGGAAATGTACAAATATTAAGATGTGTCATAAAAGTGAATGACAATACACGAATCCTTTTGAAGGAAATGCTGAGATATGAAAACAAAATGAACGGCATTTACACTCGAAATGCAGCAAAAATGAATAATTTTGAAATGCTTGAGTTTCTGATAGCTGAAGGTGCTGCTGACACGAATGTCTCAAATGTTAATGATAATGAATTACACATTGCTTCGAAATGGGGGAGTATAGAATGCGTTAAAGTGCTGATTAAACACAACTCAGATGTATCTGCTAGGAATTCGTCTGGAGAAACAGCTTTGCATTACGCAGCTAAATACAGACAAGCAGAAATTCTTAAACTGCTTTTAAATTCAGGAGCTGATGTGGACGCCGTCAATGAATATAACAAGACACCATTATTGAGAGCCTTGGAATCTCGATCAGAAGAATGTCTGAAGTTACTAATAAGTTACAAAGCAGATGTCAGCATTAGAGATTCGTCAGGTGATACATATTTGCATCATGCAGCAAAGAGAGGTCAGGTTGAAATTATGAAGTTACTGATAAACAATGGAGTAGATGTTAATTCAGTAAACAAATATGGTAAAACACCGTTACACAATGCTTTGAAAACTAATGATACAGCAACAGTTCATATGCTTCTATCGAATAAATTTAATCTCAATATTAGGAATACTTCTGGAGATACTTATTTGCATTTGGCTGTTAGAAAAGATAACGTTAAAAATTTGCACTTACTTATTGATTCTGGAGCAGATGTCCATTCACTAAATAAATTTGTCAGAACCCCGTTGTGTTTGTTTGAGTCAGGGAGTCTTATGTCCCTTGAATATCTAATAAATAGTAATGCAGATGAAAATTTTGAGAATTCGTCAGGATATTCCCACCAGCATAATATTGTTAGAACGAGACAGGCACAAATTGTTGGATTACTTATAGATTTTGGTATTGACGTAAATTCAATAAATAGAGATGGAAAAACACCTTTGCATTACGCTTCTTATATGGGTTATCTAGAAACAGTTAAAGTTCTAATAACGAAACAAGCTTGTATTAATCTTAAAGATTCCAAATGTGACACAGCTTTGCATTATGCAGCTAGAAATGATAAAGTAGATATTCTGAGGTTTCTTATCAGTTCTGGAGCAGAAGTGAACGCTTTAAACGAAGATCAAATATCACCATTATTGGACGCTGTGATATATGAAAATATGAGATGTATTGAGATACTGATAGAGAGTAATGCGGATGTGAATATTAAAGATTTAAATGGTAACACCCCATTGCATTATGCTGCAACACTTAAGATAAACATTGGTGATATTATGACACTACTTTTAAATGCCGGAGCTGGTGTTAATGCAGTGAACAAACATGGTGAA
>JAQIWE010003364.1:0-11900 GCA_034698565.1 Campodea plusiochaeta | reverse complement strand
CCTGCTTAATTTCGCTGCCTTGCGAAAATATGCAAATTATTCGCTGAAAAACACTTATCAGAACACATATCTATTAATAGTAGCAAAATTGACTTAAAATAATGTAAATTGATCATTTTATTCACATATCAGCAATTGTCTTGTTTTGAACCATGCTTGCTCCGCTACCTTAGCTTATTTTCTTGCATTTTCTGAGGTGAATATCTCCACAACCGGTAATTTTTGGTAGGTAAGAAAAATAATATGAGTTATTTATACCAAGAAGACTAAGATTAATATTATGTTATAATATCACAAGAGTCACTTTAGCTGCAGGTAACCTTTTTAAATTTCCGACTATTACAAAAGTTTTAACGTTATAATAGTTATAAAATATTTACCACCAGTTCTATATTACCCTTGAACTACTTTACAACTTACTAAAATAAAATATTTCATTTCTAAACATAACTCCAATAAATTGTCTATAAAATTTTAATGTATTCAATTATAATCATTAAGTATTACTATTTTTATTGTCCTTATTTTGACAACATAAAGTACATACATTGGATATCTTGTAATGTTGCTTGTTTTCTTTGAACAATCACTGATTGTCTTGCTAAATATACACTGTAAAGTAATATTGCTTGCCTAGTCACCAGGATAAAATACAAAATAACAAAAAGGTACAATAAACATGGCCGTCGCTACAGGGTTCAGGCCAATCCAAATGAAATAATCTAAAACTTTTAAAAATACATGAATTTAAAACGGAAGTAAATCACTCAATCACATTTCTACAACTATTTCATCTCGTTAACATGTTGAGAGAATCATTTCAAAAGATATATTTTTCTCCAGTACGCAGTACTTCATTTGTTCATTATTAATTAAAAATCCTCAGAGTTACTCTGTTACTGCCAATATGTCGACGGATTTTAAAATACAGCTAAGTAATCTACTCATAAATTATGAAAAATAAAGTAAAAAGGGTTAAAAATCCAAATTTTGCAATATTCTATAACAAAATACTTCGGATTTTGACATGCTTACTTTTAAAAATGATAGAAAAAGTCCAAATTTGAAGAAATTGTGTTCGGCTTCGCCCTCTCAAATATTGCTGTTCAATTACTTTGTAAATTACTTTGTTCAATTACTTTACGTCACATAATTTTTTTTTTTAGAAAATATACATTATTAGCTTTTTATTGCAAAAAAAATTACAAAAATTGTGAAAATTATAGTACCCACCCTTTTTATGGCGGTCTCGGCCTGTGCCCACCCAAACGAAACTGTCTGGCTACGGCCCTGACAACAAAACATTGATTTTTATCATTTTCACAGAAATCCTATTGACGAACTTTCACCGATAATACTGAGAATGATATATTACACAATAAATTATACATCTATTATAATTATACAGGAAGTCACACTGTTTTACATACCTTATACGTCATGGAGTCAGTAAAGCATGAAAATTCCTCAACAAGATTGAATTGTGACATAACTATTAGGATACATTACGGATACACAAATGTTTTTGGAATAACAGAATATATTATTGGAATGGAATTTATAGGAGTAATATACTGTTTAATAATAATAAGTTACTTTAGACTGAGTTTCAATTAAGAAAGCACTGTTGTAATATAAATTGTAATAAAATTAATGTATTCCTCATTTGGTAAGTTATTATCAAAATGGGCTATATCATTTCTTACAATTTTTGACAGGCGCAGGGTATAATTTTGAAACTTATTTCAATTATTCTACCTTACAGTGAGTGAACATCCCCAACTTTTCTCATAATATGACAAAATTAGAACGTAAAAATAAATATTACATGTTTTAATGTAGGGAAAGTATTATTGAATAGCAACATATCCCATTTTGACAGCAATTTCAGAAATGAGATGGACCGTTTTGAATGTAAATGTGAACTTTGCCCTACTGTTAACCATGGTTAACCACCCATTAAGTTAACCACCCATTTGGAATGTCATTTTTCACAGCATTTAGATGTCTTATCAGACAACAAACTCCAATATCTAACTCATTTTTGTTCAAAAATGAGATAGTCAATTTTGATAATAACCTGCACATATAGAGTGGTTTGAAATATAGTGTTTCTGAGGCTGGATGTTTCTTGAATAATGTTTTGGTAATAAAATACGGTCATAAACTTTCAAAAAAAGGTATAATTTCTCAAATTTTCAACTAACAAACTTTAGTCTTTATCAAGAGAATATAAACTAACTTCCAAAAATAGGTATAATTTCTCAAATTTTCAACTAACAAACTTTAGTCTTTATCAAGAGAATATATAAAGTGTTTATATTTTCTTGATAAAGAGTAAAGTTTGTGAGTTGAAAATTTGGAAAATTATACCTATTTTTGGAAGTGTAAGATCGTATTTTATTACAAAAACATTATGGTTTGAATTATATTCTAAGCTCTGATTGAAAAAGAGAATTCAAACATGTTCCAGCAATGTTATTCTTATGACTTTATTGTTGATTCCTTTCTGATTTACAGCGCAAGCACGTAGTCAATCAAAAAAATAGGAAAATTTTAGAGTATTTCTCGTTGTTATTAAAACAGTACTGTATTTCTGATATATATTTTTACTGTAAGCAGATTCAGCCTTTCATTTTCAGACATCTTCATATAAAAGAAAAGATATAGTAATAATAAGAAATGAAGTTGCGTATTGTAAAGTTGGTAGAAAATACGTTTCACGATTTATCTCATCGCATTTCTATCGCATCTTTTAATAATAATTTATATATAAATATTTCCCATAAAATTCTTAGAAAATTTCAACGATATTTGATACCTTACAATTTATTTCGTCGACGAAATATTCGGCACTTTTTGTTTCGTTATGAGGAGAATAAAAGATATAAAAATAATTACAGTGACTAGGGCTTGTATTTTTTTTTTTTCATTATTATTTCAACATTTTAATTTTATTAAAATAATTACACTTCAACCATTTTGTTTATGTGAAAGTGACATAAATTTGATGTAAACTATTAGACCAGTGACTAAGGCTTATAAAAACCACATAGTCTCAATTTTTTGTTATTATTATTTCAACATTTTAATCTTATTTTGCAGACGTTCTCGTCCTTTCAATGGCGGTAGAGCACGAACCATGATGAGTAACGGAAGCAGAATAGAAGTTACACCATTAACTCCAATTTCTGTACCCAGGTCAAGACCAAGACGACGATCAAGATCACTGATAGCTGCTATGTATGTTATCACAATATTAGTAATGTACTTTTTATTGAAATATAGCAAAGACTATTTTTATTTAAAGCATTATCCAAAGAAATTGTTAGCTAGGATTTGGATAGTCTCTGTCTCATCAAATTTAATCTACTCGTCTCGTAAACAACAGCAAAAAGACTCATTCTCAAATATTCAGTCGCACTTCATTATTGGCTTCATCATAGTGTATTTTGAAAATGGATAAAATTTTCTGCTAAATCAAAAGTATCCAAAACACAGGAATAGAAAATTAATTTTTAGAATAAGAGAGAAGAAAAATGTTAAATCAGTACACAATAATTTTACTTATAAAGTATTTGAGAAGATAAAACGTTTTAAGATACAATAATAATTATGTAGTGCTAGAAGTAAGCCATTCTTAACCAGGGACCCCTTGAACTCCTTTTTCTCTGGGGAAGTGAGATCAACCTTAGAAACTGCTTATTTTTAGAGGTGATTCCTGAGAAGGCTATCGAGGAATCGAAAATACTGTAAAGGGCTGACCGTCCGTGAAGCGCCACCATGGTTGTGCGAGCGAAGAAAATTTAGAGTACTAAAAACTTATTGTTTTAGACCATTTTTACTATACATGAGGGTAAAATTTTGGGCACATTTTTTCTTTAAAAAAGGCAGTTTTTATTAGTTCCATCTTTCTATACTTTATTTCCATGACAAAAAATAAATCTGTAATATTAAGGGGAGGGGTTGCTCTCTCTTATCCCCCTGCTCCGGGGTCCCTGACCTTAACTCGTTTTCTCAGCAAAAGTATGAAATTATTACACATTATTTGATTACCATAGAATTATATTGTAAATCTTGTCTATTAATAATAAAAATAGACCTATTAAAGGGTTACCTGCAGATAAATTGACTTTTCTGATATTATAAAATAATATCAGTCTTCTTGATATAAATAACTCATATTGTTTTTCTTACCTCCCGAAAATCATCGGTTGTAGAGATATTCACCTTAGAAAATGCAAGAAAATAAACTATAAGGTAGCGGAGCAAGCATGGCCCAAAACAAGACAACTACTAATATATGAATGAATGATTAATTTGCATTATTTTTAAGTCAATTTTGCTACTACTTAATATATGTGTTCCGATTTGTGTTTTTCAGCGAATAATTTGCATATTTTTGCAAGGCAGCGAAATTAAACAGGTCGATTTGTGCTACCTTGTGGAAAATCTCTGGATAATATGAACAGAAATATCTCTTGATCCGTTATGTCAAAAAATGTCAAACTTTTTGCAAAAATTCTTTAATAATATAAAGTACAAGAAAATCACAGAAAATGGGAAATTCATTATCTGCAGGTAACTCTTTAATATAGACGAGATAGAAATAAAACGTCATTTATTAATAGTAAGGTTTCTTGAATGTTTCCAATAACTTGGAAAATGAATAATGAAAGACAAAATCGACAAAATTTGTTTTTGTAAATAATATTTCGACGATTACGTAACAGTCATTATCAAGCGGTATTCAAAATGAATTTGACGTAAATTAACACAGAAAATTTCTTTATTTAAATAACATTGACGGTATAAAAGATTAGAATAATTATGATAATATAAAATTAATAAAATTGTAACATAGTACTATAAGCAACAAAAAATCATGAAAAATTCCGTCTTGTTTTACGTGTATATTAACAATAATTAAATGCGCCGTTCTACTTCTTGGAATTGAACAGCTGGCTCACTGTCCCATTTCACAGTGATCGGTGTGTGTAGCGTTGCTTGTTCGACTTCGGTCTTTTTGCGTCGTGGTGGTTTGTACATGAACACAACGTGATACGAAGGTAGGAATATTTTTTTGATAATTTTGAGTATTTTTTGGAATTTCGCGATCTTGTTTATTGTTAGCGGATAGGGTACGTCATTTGTGATAGTTACGTGTAAAAATTTCACTAATATTTTCAAAAACGTGTGAAATATTGAATTTAAAAGTTGCATGTGATCAGTGATTTTGGACACGGATGTTTTTACAATGTGTTCGAATGAATTTATGAACATTTTAATTACTGTGAATTAGGATTATGATTAAGTATGATTGTTTTATGATATTTTTGTTACATTTCAAAACTTCGTGTTACTCTACAGTGAATTTAAAATTTATTTATCGAATTGTGTGTTAGGAAATTTGTCTATTCTATTATATCAGACTTACTATTTTAAACCTGTATTTTTTACAGTGGGAAGCCATCTTTTCCAACACACAGATCCCGTTTTACTTTCTTTGTTCTCTATTGTATTCGCTTTCCCAAGAGACCGCGAAGCTGTGTTGGAAAAGATGGCTTCCCGCAGGAAAAAAATACCCCTTTAACTTGAAGAGTTTATGGAGTATAATAATCCCAATGTTGAAGTAGACTTATTTAGTATTTATTCTGAATTCAGTTATTATTGAAGCGTATACCACAGTAGTACGTTATAGATTATTATCAAACAGCAGTGACGAATTGTTGAAAAAGTTACGGAACATTTTCTCATTATTTTTGAGTGATTTTGGGAATTTCGAATTTGTTCTTGTTACTAACGGTTATGGTACGTATTAGTTTTTTTTTAAATTAACCAGTTATTTATTTAAACGTGGGAAATAATGCTGGATTATTTATACCACGTGATCCGCTCGTCATTTCAGTGATTGTTGAAAGTCACGATCTTTTGGATATTTTCATTAATTTTTAATCATTTTCAGGATATTTCGTTTTATGTTACAAATGTAGGGTGTCCCACAAATATCGATCCGCCTGAATAACTCCTGAAATATGAATTTTAGGATAGGACTGTAAATTGCAAAGTTGTAGAGAAAATTCGGAATTTTCAGATCCCACAGTCCATTTCATTGTAGACACACTCTGGAGTGATCCAGCGATGCCAGATTTCTGAAAGTAATAGGGTTCTATTCTAAAATTAATATTCAGGAGATGGCAAAAAAATACAGTCCTATTCTAAAATTAATATTTCAGGAGATAATCAGGTGGATCGATATTTGTGGGGCACCCTGGTATATATAATTTACAGTTATCAGTTAGATCAGTAATGTAATTTTGTATATAATTTTGTATTTTAGAGTTTTCGTGGTGAATCAAATACAATTCTTCTAACAACTCATATGATGGAAGAAGCTGATATTTTAGGAGAGAGAATTGCTATTATGACTGCAGGAAAATTAAGTTGTTGTGGAACACCCATGTTTCTGAAGAAATTATATGGTAATGGGAAAAAATAATTTTATGATCATACAAAATACCAAAGCGCATCATTCTTCATGATAATAATTGGTAAAAATGCACTTTAGCGATTTTGGGTTTTTGAAACCTTGACATCCCAGACTGGAGATTGACCTATCCGAGGATGGAGATTGACATATCTGAGAATGAAGATTGACCTAACCGAGAATGGAGGTTGACCTAACCAACAATGGAGATTGACCTATCCGAAAATGAAGATTAACCTACCTTACCTAACCTGACCAAACTTCACCTTACCTAACTTGAAATAATAAGGCAAGAAAATAGGTCAGGATGAAAATAGTGTACTAGAATGAATAAGTGATCTCTTCTGAATTCATTTCTGCAAAAACATTTGTAATTTTAAGGAGGAATATAGCTCTTATTGCTAAAGTGCGTATCAGCAAGTATAGTAAAAAAATCGATATTGCTGGTGACAACTAAGAAAATGCTGAATATTTATCGTGAGTAATTTTACATTGCCAGCAGCCACTATTATCCATAAAAACATAATATATTATTGTAAAATAGTTTCTAACGTATCTGAAACATTTCAGGTACTGGATACACACTGATTATTGCAAAACTTCCAAACTGCGATGTCGAGACTATTACTAGTACCGTTGGCAATTATGTTCCTGATTTCGTCAAGACTTCTGATACTGAAACTGAAGTTTTATATTCATTACCTACTGAAAATACTTCAAAGTTTCCAGAACTTTTAGATCAAATAAGTAAAAATTCCGATACCTTTGGAATTAAAACTTATGGACTCACATTAAGTACTTTAGATGACGTTTTCATTAGGTAATTAAACTCATAATTCAAATTAAATCATAATTCAATTTACTAACTTTAATAAGACTTATTTTAGAAAAACTGAGAATTTTGTAACAATAAACATAAGTAGAATTAAACTTACCTAACCTGACCAAACCAGATTCCAATTAGGTCAGGTCCTTCGAGTTTTCATTAGTTAAGTTTTAGGATGTTCTGCAATCCTCTCATACCGTATATCAAAATTTCCTAATTCTTTTAGAAATGAAATTTTAAACAATTGTAGTTCCGTTAGTTTTTTAGACCCAACTAAACCAATCAAAAATCCTAACCTGTTTAAATTAGGATTCGTTATTATTAGTGTTTCATCTAGAGCGTTTTAGAAGGGCGCAGCTCCCTGCCCTAGTTTTAGGGTGCCCTTATGCTATAATAAGCCAGGTTTCAAAGCCGTATACCAACGATATAATTATAGTCGATGTATATATCGTGTTAAAAGTCTCGACGAGATCTTTCCAGTGGCGTGTAAATCATTTAAATCGGTCTAAAATTGAGGACGACATGTTAAAAAATGTCAAAGAAACATTTATATGACCATTTTACGTGCACTGGCAATTTGTTATTACGTAAAAATGTGCCCACTTTAATCTGAATGCGCCGTGCCCCGGAAAAATTCCAGATGAAGCACTAGTTGTTATAATTATACTGTGTAGGTACTGTATGAAAAATATGCACTTGAAAATTCATTTTTCTGAGTTAAAAAAATCAGTAATTTAGAATTGTACTACAGACGGTTTCAGAAATATACATTTTAGAATTTTCTTTGTTAATCCTGATATCACGGAATAGAACAGGTTGTGAAAGATTCTTCTTCTTTTTTTTGCGTCTATTAAATCACTGAAGATATAAACCGAAGAAAATAATATTAAATATTACTAATTGCTTTTCAATCAACTGTATTTATCAACGAGTTAAGAATTTATCTCTTAAATTTTACTTTTTCTTTCAGAGTTGGTGAGCTAGCTGCTGGAGAACATCCGAAACCTCCTGCTGATTCCAACATTGTAGAAGAACACAAGTCAATTGGTAAGTAAAGATACATTATAAAACTTTCGTTTTTATAGTTATAGAATAGAGTATATAGAATAGCGTACAATTTAGTTTTCTGTGAAATATTTTGAAAAAATGCTGCCAAGGTGCTGAAGACATGTCATTTGACCAAGACTGATCGTTGTACACAAAACCAAGACTTATCGTAAAAAGTCTTGTATCCCAAGAGGAATTTGGAAAGGATGCAGTATTAGTGTTTTTAGATTTGACTAAAGCTTATGACAGTTTACCAAGAAATCATATTTGGGAAGTGCTCAAAAGATGTAAGTTAGGAAAGCAATTGACGCAAATGGTTCAAGCAATGTACGAAGATACAAGCAATGTCGTGAAGACGAAATTCGGTAAGACAAGATCATTCAATGTTAAAACAGGTTTGAAGCAAGGAAGTGTTTTCTCTCCGTTGTTGTTTATTCTGGTTATGGACGACATTTTGAAAAATGTAGCAAGAGATTTAGGAGAAGAACCCAAGGTTGTGATATTTGCTGATGACATTTTACTATGGGGTGATACGGAACTGGAGGTACAGAAGCAGCTGGATATTTGGAACGTCCACACTCAAAAAGAGGGATGAAAATAAGTGAAGAGAAAAGTAAAGTTATGGTAATGTCAAGAAGAAACGAAACTCGAAAGGATACAATTAACGTAAGTGGCAGAGATTTATAATCAGTAACATCATTTAAATATTTAGGAGCAATGTTTACAAGTGATGAAAAAATATTAGCAGAAACAGGTTCCAAAATTCATTAGGCAAGCGGATTTTACCAAAGCATTAGAACATTAATTCGAAAGGAAGATGTTCCAGTTAAACGTAAGGAAGCCATTTATAAAACATATTATTTACCAATTTTAACTTATTGTGCAGAAACGTGGCAATTATCTGAACGAGAAGAAAGTAAAATACAAGCAGCCGAAATGAAATATCTATAAAGTGCAGTAGGAAAAACTAGGTGAGATAAACTTAGAAATGAAGAAATAAGAATTCTAGTTGGTATCGAAAAGTTAAAAGACACTATAAGTAGATCAATAATGAGATGGTTTGGGCATGTAAAGAGGAATAGAATTACAAATTGGCAGAAAGAGATCGCGTGGAAAACCAAGAAGAAGATGGATTGATGTAATAAAGGCAGATATCAGAAATAGATGTGAAGATCCTGAAAAATATTTTAGAGAAGAATTGTGGAATGACAGAAAGCTATGGGAAAATTTGATCCACAAACCAACCCATGAAAATGGTCTGGATAATGAATTAAACCACAAAAGAAAAAGAAGAAATCATTATTATGAAATTTCTTTGTATAATTATGCTGTTTGTCTTATATCTTCGTTACTTTTTGTTAACACTTGCTACTTCTTAGGAGTATTATTCCCGTATTGCCGTGTGTATAAATAAATAAATAAATCCACTCCGCCTAAAAAAAGTATAACAGGGCAACAGCAGAATGATATGATGATATTTTTTATTGTCTTACTTCTTCTAGATGTTTCTTTGGTCCTATTCCAGATAGCATGAGTAATTGTGGTGAATTTATAGCTCCTCCAGAAACAATAATTTCCTTTGTAGCTCTTGCTTCAAAAACTTCACCATTACGTTCATATTCAACACCAATAGCTTGCATAGTAGACTCTAAAATTTTAAAAACAATATAGTTGATAATGGACAAAGTACATTCCAGATTCCAGATTTTACATTCCAGATTTTTAATTTTCATTCACGAAAAGAGAAAAATAATGTCTACAAACTAACTCACTAGATATTAATAATAGGCTTCTTCTCAACAAATATTTCTTTTATTTTCCGACAATTGTTTCGGCCTCACAGGACAGTGCTTAAAAACAGGACAGTGCTTAAATAAGAAAGATGGAAATTGTGACAAGCAGCTAATAAATGAGTATTTACTGTGAAAATAGCTCTGATGTTTAAAGGCAACTATGAACTTACCTCATTTTGTACTTGGTTTTCAGCAATTTGAATATTTTAACTGATGAGAAAATAGTAATGTATATGGATAGAAATAGGGAGCTGGACATGATTTTGTAAGTTAATTTTGTTACATTGTTTTATGAATTTATATTAATGTTTTCTTTATTGTTCAGATCCTGATGATGGTCCTGTGAGGCCGAAACAATTGTCGGAAAATAAAAGAAATATTTGTTGAGAAGAAGCCTATTATTAATATTTAAGAAGATCCTCAACAGAACCCAACAACTCTAAATATTTTAAAATCATTTTTAATTAAATTTATCTCATTCTTATAAAAGTGTTTAAAAAACAAGAAAGAAAAGGAAAATTGTACCACGGACTTAGAGCATACAGTAAACACATTGATCGATTTATCAAAAAAAAAATTGTCTTTAAATTGTTCGACCCCCCCGTCGGACAGACATTGACCTCCTGTCGGACACGACGCTGACGTCACCCCTGTGTCACAAATGAAATTGGTTATTGAGTCACTAATCAAAAATAATGACTAAAATTGTTCATCTTTTCGTTTTGCTTCCGTTGATCAATATGATTCAGTTGGGTCAGATTTGATAATCAAATAGACTTAAAAAATTAATTTCAAAACACTCAAAAAAATATAATAGACTAATAATAAAAGCGTTGAACTAAAAATTATGATTTGAAAATTATATTACCTTTTGGTATTACCAGTAATATTTTGAACTTATGATGTAAAGGAACTGATTTAAAAATAGACATATAACAGCTGTAATATTATACATAATATTTAAATATCTCCCTTATCTTTAATTTTACATTTACTAGTGTATAAATAATTAATACAATTATTTTTTTGTTTTTTTAATAATGATATAGACCTACCATTATAGCGTTAGTCAGTTTTAATCAGAAATTTGTTTTAAAATAATTTTTCAGGTTAGGGTAAATTACCATCACCATTTTCCGTTTAAGCATAATACTGAAAGTTGAAGGAAATTCGAAATCTGCAGCCGAGAAAAGTATTCACTTCAGTAATATTTTATATCTGTTCTATCCATGAGAATGTCAGTTTGTATATCATTTCTTTTCCTTGTAAATAGTTATTATATACCAAACCAACTGCGTCACAGCAATTTCAAAATATACAACAGGTGTATCACTTTATTATGTATCATGCTGCCAAGTCATAAGTTATTTATGCACAATAATGTATATTAAACCAATAGTTTTTCATTTGTATAATTTTTTTACAACAGAGATAGTTCCATATTGACTTATTGTTGTTGTTCCTTACTTAATTTTATTAACACTCTTTTGAATGAAATTTCCATCACAACCTGTTGTCATTTCATATTATATATTTATTGTTATTTATAATATTGAAAATGATAAGAAGAGATCGGAACAGTCAACAGTATGGAGAAAAATTATCAACATAAGTATCCTAGTATTAACCTAATTTTTATGTAGCTCTGCTACCCATTTTTTTTTTTGTTTCTCATTAAATTATGCAAAATTATATGCAATAATCTAGTAACGTCGGCAGGATTTATTAACCAGGGGGCAGAGGTGGG
>JAQIWE010003363.1:0-11901 GCA_034698565.1 Campodea plusiochaeta | reverse complement strand
TGGACAAAGATTGGATGACAGAACATTATCTCGTAGGTAATCTACACTCAAACTGCACGGGTTAAGAATGCAAGTTTTGTTATTCTCACCCTCGCTCTTTTTGTTTGTAACCATACTGATCCTGAGTGGTTACCTGCAGTAACCGCATTCTCCTAATTAATTACCGGTTATAAACTAAAAAGTGAATGAATAATATTAATAATTGGATTTAGTCAGGATGAATTATATTCATTAAAAATTGAACCATTTATAAAAGTGGTGCTTAAAACAAGTTAAAAATACGAAAGGTGAGTAAAACATTGTTTTAACATATCGAAAAACAGATTCATTACGTGCACGAATAATAATCAATATCATTCACATATGGACGTGCACTTGTTATTCTTCTGATCCAAATTCAAAATTAGTAGGTATCTGCAAGCATGAAAGTGCGCATTTTGCAGGTCGTATGGTGGCTATAGCAGGTGCTTCGGTTTTATAAGATCTTCTAAGATGACGTCTCCTCTGATTATTGGTGATCGGCTGGTTGGGCGAATTTTCTTCTGTTTCGGGTTCTAAGTTTCTACGTTGTCTGGTCCTTTCAGAACGTTCTACATTTCTCTTGCTGCAGTGCCTTTCATAACCATTGGTCTTAGTATTTTTCGATTTTTCTTTTAACTGCAAAATCACGTCTCGTAAATTTGAACCATTAACCATAACGGGTCCTCCCGTCTGCTCTTTATGTTTTACCATGTTCAATAACATTTCTGCCTTACCGGATATTGCCTTCTTAAGCTGCTCTATTTTTGAATTTTCTCTTTGTAATACAGCTCCGGTGCCTTTGGCTCTAGATTGCAGTCTAGACGGATTTAAGTTAGACGATAATATTGTCATTTTCTCCACCAACTTTTTTAAGCCATCGTACATTTCAAAAATAAAGCCGAACTCCTGCAAGTAGTTCTCTGCTTGTTGGATGTGTATCCTGTGTTCGTTCATCAAGTGAGCAGTTGGCTTTGTGGTTAAGACTGAATTGAAAAAGTCGGGAAAGAGTCTTCTTTGTTGGACATTATTATACTTACAGTTGCTCCATAACCTAAGAATCTGAAATTTTAGACTATTCAACTTCACGGTTGCTTCTTGACTTGCGCGGTGTAATTCGGAATTTAGCTTTAAAACAGTTGTATTGTTGTAGTCCTGAATATCTCCAAATTCATTCCGGGTTTCTAACGGCGTATCATTTGCAATCCACAGTCTTTGGATTTGGTCCATTGTGTGGTGAGTAATTCTTCTTATTTTATCATATTCTCCTTCCAAATTTGTAATGCATTCTTCTAAATGCCGTAGATTTTCTGCGGAGTCATTTAAACCTTCGGCGGATGCACATACTTGGAGAACAAAAGGTTCTAGTATTATGTTATCATCAAGCAACTTCACTAATCTTATTAAGTCCATCCTTCGTAAGCAGAATTGGTTGGCCGTCATTTTTTATAGGAAAGTTACCAGTTGTTTGTAGATATAACCAGCAATTAGAGAGATATATAACCACTCGTTACACTACTTGTAAATTTTATCACTATATGTTTTATTCTCCGATCTCTGGGAACCACTTTATTTGTCTGATCACCAATTTGACCAATCTAATAATTGGATTTAAGGTGACTAGGGAAGAAATATTGATTGGAGGTTTTGAGATGTCTCTGGAAGAGTGGCCGAGCAATAAAGGTGAATGGAAGTTTCGGAGGTCTAAGGCATTATTTAGCTAACTCTTCGTACAAGTTTTAATATCTTTTCAGAATGCGATCTTACAATATTCATCTCAAGAAAGACCGAGACTGCTCAGCGAAATTAATAATTTAACAAATCCAAAGAACTAGAGCAGCTCGAGGCGAAATGATTACTATGAGAACATTTATTCTATTTAAACCTGGTCAATGTTAACTTGGGATACAAACTTCGCCGAACGTAAAAACGTTCGAATTTATGGTGAACGTGACATATACAAGCGAGAGATTTACACAATACTATAATACTCACAACTTGGAAGTCCACCGGTAGCTACAACAATGCATAATAGGTTTATAATAAATGGGGAATTATATCAAACCCAGAAAACCAAATATAGCCTAAATTCCATTTTCGGAATGGCTTGATAAATAAAATGAAGTGTTCACTTAGACGTTAAAACAAAGACTCTTTCTTTATTTCAAATCCACAAATGGTACAATTTCCCCTTTCGAATCGGTATTTAATTAGTGTAATGATTAAGGAGAAAACGCTTTATAATAAAAAAATATGCGAACATAACTCTTCCCCAAAGAATAATAAATTAAAGTGAAGCAATACCAATGGAGAATATTTTAATATTCTACATAAACGCCCCAAGAAGGTGATGGCGAAATAAAACACAAAAATCATCTTCTTATGAACATTATTAATAATGAAAATTCCAACAAATATCCATATTTAAATATCAGAGAAGCGAATGTCAAAGCTTAATTCAAAGTCAACAAATAACATGTTAAAGTGAAATCATGTCAACATAAATAATATCATATAATTTAAAGTGAATTATTAGTACACAGAGATCATCCATTCAAAATTAACTAAAAGAAAAAATAAGGCGAACTCGTGAATAACAATAAATTCAAACCTCATTACACCTCTTCTTGGTAATCTTAATCTGCTTATTTGAAGAGATTTTCTTCTTCGCCGCCTTCTGCTCTCTTTTACCTAACTTTGTTGATAAGTAAGTGAACATGTCCGCACCTAGAACACATTGATTTTCTAACTTTTCTACCCGTGCTGTCAAACTAGAAACTTCCGTCCTCGATGCTTGAAGGGCGGCAGTCAACAAATTAAAACTGGACGAACACTGACTGAGACTCACGTCAGTTTGTACGCTGACGGTAGGTGAATGAAACGTAGAAGATTGAGAAGGTGACACCGTTTAAATTCAAGTATCAGGAATAACCTGAAAATACTTTCTTGCAAAGAAATGTCCAAAAAATCGGCGATATATTTGCAAAGGCAAAGCCCGAGCGCAAATTTCTACAAGAAATTTTGATGCAATTTTTGCATATTCTATTTGTATTGATTACAGAAAAAAGTCAAAAGTATTAATATTTTTAATACGTTTTTACTGTTATTATAATTATATTAATCGGTTTTATGAAACCGCGACATTTTAGTGCCCCGGAAGGGTTTTATCGGGAAACGGGTCAGCACCCCTAAAAAAGGGGACGGTCCCGGAAAAACTGGGACGTATGGTAGGCTTAATAATTATGTATGTAATTTATGTCGGTACCGATCAGGGAATATAAAACAGATTTTTTTATATGATATATACAATACATATCGCCAATTTCTTCGCAACGGAGCATGTGATCGTATAATATTTTAGTATATGTTTCGAAAGCTCTGGAACGAGAGGAAATCCGAAAACTGCAGGTGAAATACTTTTGTAAGTTATGGAGATCGTATATTTGTATTTTCTGCAGGTTTTTAAAAATTGAGACATTTTGAAGTTTGGTCATTAATTATCGTATTATAAATACTTCGTTCGTTAAGAATTTTCCAAGTAGTACTTATAAAAATTAAACCTGAAAACAGAGAGCCCAAATATATTTGTATTTTGTAATCTCTTTATCTGATACAATAATTTATAGATTTTGTATCAGTCTAAATTATTGTTTTGTAAAGCAAAAGACCGGCATCACATACAGCTTCGACCCGAATCTTATACCCTCAGCTCCAGTTGGATCGCGTGATGTTATCTAGTTAACCTTGAATGTTGAAACATACAGCAAGTTGATTAATAAAAAGAGAATTTAAGAATTATATAGTTTTAGGAAATAGTAGGAAAATATTTACAAGGGAAGCCCGTGATTGCCACATCGTTGCGTATTTTTATTTTATTTAGATAGACCTATGTTTTTTTTATTGCCTACCATGTTCGTTCTTAACTGCAGTATAAGTTACAATAATGCTAATATATTGTAACATTTTATTCATAATGTCTTAAATGTACGTTTATTTTCTGTATTTATTATTTGATTTAATACTATAATTAAAATATATTATTGAATATTTCTTAATAATAATAATGCCATTATTTTCTATATTATGTCAGTATTGTTATACCTTATTTTTTGTTTCAGAGATCAAACCTGTCATGTGTCATGATCTTTCTCGAGATAAAAATGGTTTCGACTTTCTATCAACTCGTCTAAAGTCTTTCTTTGAGGATTGTATACGCATTTCACCTCCAATAGGAATGTTTCGTTAAGACTATGAATGATGCCATCTGGGGAGCTACAAAGGTATGGATAGAATGGACTAGTCACAAGGCCACACCTCGTGAACTACGGAATTTGGGTACGCAGCGCGAATCATGTTTCTCACCATTGGTTCATATTTTAAACCAAACGCCACTGATTTAATATGGCTAAGGTCTTTGAAGTTTCCTTCAAAAATTCTCGTAGTCAAGGTTTGAAAATTACCACGCCTCACGAGAATATCGTGAAACTTTGAACTCGATAGTCGAACACTACGAAATTGCCGCCACACAGTACACCACAGTAGTGAAGTTTTAGTTTAACTTATTATGTTGCACAGTACTAGTAGAATGTTGCTTACTAGGTTATCATAATTATAGGTAGCTGTTTTTAGCCTTGCTTACCTGCTGGAACATCCATGGCAATAGTAACTTCTTTCCATAAACTAACACAATGGAGGGTATTTTTATGTTGTTCATGATTTGGGTTCCACAGAGCTTCTCTCGATGCGACCAGTGAAATTAATTTATCTGCCTTCATAAGTCTTTCAGCTTTGGAAATACAGGCAGTCTTCTTTCGGTTCGTCATGTTGATAAAATAACAAACACGCTGCTTGTACTTGTCTGCTACGTACGACGTCACAGGTCACGTGACACTAAACTTTATTCTCATTGGCTCGCTGCGCCGGCCGATATTTGCTGTGCGGCGAAAATCTGTTTTGTTTTGACGCGCCTTGTTCGCAGAAAAATTCTAACATTTTCGCCGCAACTCTCCTTTTGCCGCGCCGCAGTCCTGCCGCCGCGTGTTGTTCGCCAATTTTAGGTCCTTGTGAAACAGGCTGACCTTCCCATTTTACTCTAATAATTGTTCGGAAGTAAGAGGAACTGTTATAACAGCCTCGGCTTTAGTAGGAGTAGGCATATTGAAAGGAGAATTTAACTTTCGGAAGCAGGCACTTGCGCAGCATTTTCGTCTGGAGTTTGATAACCATCTTGCATATTAACCTCTTCATTGTCATTGACAGCAATTAAATGTTCGGGAAAAGGCACTTCCGCAATATTCTCGTCCAGAGTTTCATAACCAATTTGGAAATTAATTTCTTCAATATCCATACCACGGGAATTGAACCATCATTTTACAATAAGTTGAAGTACTAAAACAAAACAAATCTAATATTCCGTAGCACAGTCAATACAAGTCAAAAGTCACTGATCAACGAAAATATTTTACCTAAAATAGTTTGAATAATACAAAATCATCCAGACTCATAAAAAATTAAACTAAGACAAAATTAAACTAGACATCTGGTACCAATCCAGACTGGTACCTAACCCTACCTGACAACAATATTTTTGAAGGAGAGGATTAGGAGAACAGTTAGAATTCAATAATCTAATAAAGAAACATGCTTCTTTGTAGGGATTATTTTTGCTGGTGGAAATAATGTTCGTGAATGAAGTATACCTCATTCAACAATTCTCAATTAAATTATCCTTTATTTCTAGTTCACCATGGGCGAATTACTGCAAAAGGATCAACCGGATTTTGAAAGGTTTCATTATTGCATTAAACCAATGATAATGATATAAAAAATTATGATTTATACTTGTACAATTTTTCAATGGTCTGCAATTGAGACTTTATCTTCTGGTCCTGGTCAGAAATGATCTCGTCTTTTTCAGTGCAGCGTTCACTCAGCCTTTCTATTTCAGACATTTGTCCAGCCAGTACTGCCACTAAGTCCTTTCTGGATAAAAGTATAAGTTCATTGTGGGCTTTCAGCTGTCCAAGTTGATGTTCGGCATTAGCCAGGGCATGTTCAAGCTCCTGAATCCTTGTGTTTTTGCATGTACACTCTACTGGCGGCTGGGAAGAACGATCCACAGAAACAGCACCACCTTGCTTTTTCAGGTTATTATACTTTTTGTGTAGGATGTTGAAATCAGCATTAGTTTTCTTCAGTTCCTCTTCTGCCGCTGTCTTTTGAACTAGTAGGTTATTTACGTAATCCGTTAGCTTGATATAATCTTCTTTTACTTCCCAGACATGAAAATTAGCCATTTCAATTCTCGTTGCATTTTTTTTTCATTATCTCGAAAGATTCCTTTGTGGCAGCCGGTCTTGGTAAATCTAACATTTTGACATTACAAGTACCACAAAGGAGACATTTTGACTCGGAGTCCATTGTCGTAGGAATATTGTGCTTGAGGAATGAAAAACTGTGCTGGAAGTATAGCTGTTCAAACCGATATCGTTTAAAAGATACTTAAAAATGGTATATTTGTGAATTAATATATCGATGACAGTGCAGTGGAGGTCGTTGAGTGACCACTGTCATTTGACAATGTTTACGGATCGAGTATTGTAATACGTCACTTCATACATATTTCACAACCCGTCTGGAATAGATAGAAAATAACATAAAATATTTTGGCTAAAGAAGACTAAAAAGAGAATGAAATTACCTCTAGGTTTGTTGTAACGGTGGCATTACCATGATGAGAATAAAACTTGATTGTAGAAATTCACAACTAACGGAACTGACAACTGGCAAGAGTGACAATACAAGACTGACAAACCTACAAGGGATTTCCCCTACTTATACTATACCATATAACAATAAAATCGTCTCTCACAATCTTATAGATTCACAAATTCATAACTTGAGTAAACTCCTACATCTCCGAAACAAAATCCAATCCAGCAATGCAGTTTCATAATAAAAACAGAAACCTTTGGGAAGAATAAGACAAACCCGAGATTCATACTAACAAATTCAAATACCATAAGCTTACTTTATTATTATTATTATTATAATGGCAACCAGCCGAAAGAATGTATAAACTTCGAATTGTTTACACTAAGGAGTGGGGAGAATACGGAACACGTGGTTTGTAGAGAAAGTGTTGTATATAAAAATTTAGATAAGTATTAATGATGCAAATATAAACATCGCAAACAAATGTAAATAATATAATAAAAGCATACAAGACGTATTGTAAATACATCACTTCAAGCAAATTATCATGCTTGTTTTAGAAGCATCACATTAGTCACATTACAACATTTATGCTCACCTCATTAGAATGCGGTTAGTTAATTTTATCACAAACTATAATTGATCTGGAATGAAGTTATTAAAAAATTAGGATGAATACACGCGTAATCTCATAATTTTCACTTACTGAAATAATATACAATCTCCAATATAATAACTCGAGGAAGCATTAAAGTTCTTAAAGGGAGACCTTGATGTCCGATCTCTAAGCAAGCTTCCGTTGACCACCTCCCATAGGCCATATGATTTCAGAACAGTTCCTAGCTGCATTTTCCAACGAATAAAGTTTTCAGATGTCAGTTTTTGAATGGCCCCCAGCTCGATACTTTTGGTAGCCATGGTAGGGTAATGTTGTTGATGGCAAAGAAAAAGTGATGGCATACCCCTCTAGGGTGATTGGTTGGTGACACATAAACAGTTGATCTTCAAACAGTAATGACGTACCCCTCGAAGTTGATGGCGCGCGCGCGCGCGCACACACACACTGCAGGTTCCAACTCGTAATGTAGGCAATCCTCAAACAGCAATAACGTACCCCTCGTCGTTGATGACAGGGTAACACACACAGTTGATCTTCAAAAACGTAAATAACGTACCCCTTGTCGGAGCTTAACCCGTGCTGATAACGTGTTGGAAATATCGATTTCTTACCAGAGCAGCCTTTACAGCAGGAACTGAACCAAGCAATGTTTTGCAGCAGAATAGCCAGAACAGTTCTTAATACAGAAACTGAACCAAACCACAGGGTACATTGGAAGGAATCTTAAGCAGTTATAATTCCAAATATACTCTATACAAGAGTGAGCTTCGAGACAAAAATAGTTTCTATTTGTGGTTCTCTTCCTTGTGTAACAACATCAAGATAATTAGATAAAGAACACTGATATAGAAACCACATTTCATATAAACTAGAATTTATTTCAGCTTTTGAAGGTTTATTTTTAGTTTTAACAATACGTTGTATAACATGATATAATTCGGTGTTCTTCATTGTGAAAAATGACAAAATTTAACAGATTACACTACATTAGAAGAGCCGGGAAACTAATGAACTAATTAAAGGAGCGAGTAAGGCAATGATGATCGAACCACCCCTTTGTAAAAGTTTCTTTCGTTTAGATGAAATTGAATTTCTTTTCTTTGCGAGATATCTTAATATATTCTTATGTCTTTTCATTGCCTGCTTCTGTTCTAAAGTCAGATCTATATTTGATTGGAGAATGTTGGCACAAATTCACAAACTGATTTGATTACTTCTGGACCTCCATCTTTTATTATAGATTTTTGTACTTCAGGATGTGCGTAAGGTTCCTTATACTAAAATAATAGAGATTACATCTCAGTATTATTATAAGAATCGAAACCTTCTTCAAAAGTATATTTTCATAAAACTCATATTCGCCAAAATACAAAAGCTCGCAGAATTTGTCATTTTACACAAATATTGTTATTTAAACAATATAAATAGTCACTACTACATAAAGTCATCACTATTCACGTTAACTTCGGAATTTAATTACATAAATGATACTAAGTTATGGAAACTTTTCAAAATACATCGATTTAAAACATTGTCACGAACTATGTAGAACACGTTTTGTAAACAGAAATTAGTTCTGGTGTCATCAATCTGTTGAGAGAAAAATAATAAAGGCATTAAAAATAATATAAGAAACTTAAAACAGAAAGATACATACCGTATGATAGAAGTCTTCGAAATTACTCCAGAGTCCATTATTGATGTAAAAAGTTCATGAATAGTTAAAAATTTCTCCATGGCATAGAATAATAAAAACAACTACGAAGTAAAATTGAAAATTGGGAGTTTAATAAATGGCGAAACGAAAATATAAAACATAATGGCTTGATTTGTACATTCAATAGTAAAAATGCATAGAAAATACAAAGTCACGAAAAAAATAAGAATAGAAACGTTATTAATTGGTATCGGAATCAATAACTATTGGGGCAATGGCGTCCAAGCTGAATGCGGCCACATCCAAATTAAGGGTGAAAATCCGATCGTACACATCTAAAGAAAAGGAAGAAAAGAACAGAAGAAAAAGTAATTTAGAAAATAAACTTTCCAAAAGAAATAGAGAAATTGTTACAGATAGAATTAAGTGACATTGAACTTACTATGACCGAGAAAGGTCCGTAGAACTGGTCGAGGTAGAACCATAGTCTCAAAGCTTGCGAGATCACAGGTAGAGTTGCCAGGAACAAAAAGGGACATCCTAAATTCATCCTCCAATAATACAAATTTAAAGTCGTAATGCTGCCCATTGAGGACGACCGTCCATGTCGTCGGAGTATCAACGGCGCACCTCACAGCCGTATAAAAGTACTCCCAGCAGGGGAGATCGAGCTGGTTATTCAAAGTCAGGAAATTATGATCATAGTGCCTGCTGGAAGTGAAGTTTACCGGGGTTCCTGCACCCCAGTATTTCATTTTATAAGTTGCCATGAGGCCAGCTATAGAACAAAGAAAAATAAAGAAATCAGAACATAGTAATATAAAAATATAATCAAATGATGTACTTACGGGTTTGGTATTCACTCCAGATATAGCTAAATGGAGGTACGAATGGAGGAAACACATCACATCCTAACACATTACCAGAGGCAGCCATTGGAAGAATTTGAGATATAACGAAATAAAACGACGAAAAATAGAAGTCACAAGATGATTAATTCAATACAAGCAAGCTATGGAACGTTCTGATAGAAATTATGAGAAAAATCGGTCAGGAAGACTATAGAACTATAGAAGATATCAATAATGCCGAGTTCGGTGATTTTTTTAACCCATAAGTGTGCCACATATAAAGTAACACGGTCTACATTAACATTACCCTTGACTCTTAACCTAAGTTTCACTAATGACATGTTTTTGTATAAATAAACAAACAATATCGATTGTAATCCAGAGCATTATATTTCCTTGTTATGAGAGAGAGTTCTGATGAAGGAATTAAGATAGGAAGTTAATAAAAGCAAATATAATATAAGGATAAGACTGTTTTACTAAAGTTATAGCAAATTACACATTTAGTGGATAACCATCTCGGAACCTTTAATACTTTTATTGTTGGTTTTTATTGGATTTTACAAAACTCCCTTGAATCTTAAAGGGTTACTTGCAGCAAAATGGACTTTTCTGATATTATTGCATAATATTAATCTTACTGATATAAATAACTCATATTATTTTTCTTACCTCTAAAAAATCACCAGTTGTGGAGATATTCACCTTAGAAAATGCAAGAAAATCAGCTGTAAGGTAGCGGAGCAAACGTGGCCCAAAACAAGACAAATGCTGACATATGAATAAAATGATTAATTTACATTATTTTTAAGTTAGTTTTGCTACTACGTAATAGATATGAGTTCTGACATGTGTTTTTCAGCGAATAATTTCCGTATTTCCGCAAAGCTGTGAAATTTAGCAGGTCGATTTATGCTACCTTGTGGAAAATCTATTGACTATATAAACAAAAATATCTCTTGATCCGTTTTGTCAAAAAGTGTCAAACTTTTTGCAAAAATTCTTTAATAATATAAGGTACAAGGAAATCACAGAAACCGGAAATTCATCATCTGCAGGTAACTCTTTAAGATTGGTGGAATTAATAAAAATTTAATCTAGCTAATTTGCAAAGTAAAATCATTTATTTTATAGTTTTTGGAATTCTCGATCTATAAAATACTTTCAAGAAATAAGTTATTGTTTTAGTGCCATGGAGTAAAAAAAAGTACTATAGAGGCTTTAATATCAAAGTAATTTCCAATATTGAAAATTTGAAAGTCGATTCTTCACTCGCATATATTTTGCAACTGAAGCAACTGCGTACGAGGTGTAGTTGGTCAGTATTTTTTTTTCTAACAAACATTTTCAAAAAGTTAAAAATTTCATAAAAAAATTAATTTGTTAAAGAAAACCTCAATAAGTAATATTCGTATCATATAACAGCATTTTGTTATTATTTAAAATTAGCGCTGAAACAAAAAATAAGGACGACCATGAACATGCTTTTAAAAAACAATGAAATTTCAACAAATTTAAAAGTCATTTAAAGTAGTTAGAATCGCTTTATCGCAAATGAAAAATCCACAGTGAAGTGATAAATTAGATGTAAAAATGGAACCCGTTGATAACGAAAATAAGGATAAAAAGCAAACCAAGAAAGAAGAAATAATTGATAATGCAAATACGAAACTTGATGAATCGAACATTGAAGATGAAGATCAGAAGTCAGTCGATTCTTCTGTAGAAGTAATTCCGTTCGATAAGGAAAATACTAGAAAAACTAAACCCGAAGATGCTGATAAGTTACATGTTATGAGTGGTCCCTCTGCAAATGCCATAAGTAACAATATTGCTGATGCCAAAAAGACTACGGAAAATGAAGAAGCTATTGAATCAAAAGAAAAGAAGAAAAAACATGCACCAGAGTTAAAGAAAAAACCGTCCAAAAGTGATGATGACGAGGAATCGAACACGTCCGTATCAAAAGAAAAGAAAGTAAAACACGCGTCAGAGATGAGGAAGAAGCCGTCCAGTAGTGATGATGAAGAAATTAGTGATAC